>BPLS01000707.1:1078465-1108731 GCA_019656275.1 Rhododendron kiyosumense
TGTGTGTGTGTGTGTGATTTATGTGCGGGTACTTTGTAGAACTGTGAGGGCCGCTGCTATTCGCAGCTTGCTTCCTGCTACCCGCAGCCGATTGTTACCTACAAACCACCACCTTAGAGCATCTCCATTGTAATAAATAAATGGGTGTGGATAAATAAACTTAATAACAATGCTCAAAAAACACCTCACATTATAATAAGCAAAATTACAAGTCTTTTAACAAATAACCAAATTCCACCCATTCCATAACCAAACTTAACAAGTTTTACCAATAACCAAAACTCAATAACCAAACCCAATAACCAAACTTGAAACTCAATAACTCAAAAACACCCCACATTGGAATCGTCTCATCGAGACAAATAATTTGGTGTGGTTGAGTGTGTGATTGAAACTCGTTTGCAATTGGACATAGGTGCATTATGTATTGTGGGGTTTTTTTTCGTTAGGGATGCAAAAATAACCAATGTAAAAGTAGAGGTTGTTAAATTTGATTATGAACTAAATGGATAATCAAATGCTGACGTGGTACATTTTGATTATTGATTTTGATTATTCCCATTGCGGATGCTCTTATATGAATTTGTTACTTACAACCAAAAAAAGATCCCTAAACTCCCCATTTTTCCCTTTATACATACAACCCAACAATCTCAAATATCACAACACCTCTCTCTCTCTCTCTCTCTCCCGCGTCTGTTTTTTCTCGACCTAGGTCTTCTCTCTCTCCCCCCGTTTGTTCTCCGCACCCCATAGCGCCACCACCCCCTACCATTACCGCCACTACACCATTACCGCCACCCACCACAGTAAAACAACCCTCCTCTCACCAGTCACCACTCCAACCACACCAAACCCACCTCCTCTCTCTCTATTTCTCTCTCTCTCTTCCCCCATTTCTTCTTCTCCGTAGTGACCACCATAACACCACTCCCACCATACCATAACAGCAGCACAACTTTGAGGCGAAGGACGTGTGAAAAGAAAGCACAACACGCCAGCATCACCAACAATTTCGAAGTTGAATATCGGTAAAATTTTGAATCTTATTACGCGATTTTTTTTTTTCGTTTGATTTTTGTTTGAATTTTTCTTGAGAAACCCACAGTAAGTACTACTATTTCGTGTATTTCAAATTTAATCGAACATTAGAGGCTGATTGTTTTCCACAGTTTCGGATATTAAAGTCTGATTGTTTGCCCCGCATTCGGATTTTCATATCTGAAATTGATTGCCTCATTCGGATTTTAATTTTTGATTGGCCCCTATTCGAAAATTATAAAAGTTGAATTATTAGCTTATTTAGAATTTAATATCCAAAATTTATTATCTCATTCGGATTTTAATATCCAAATGTTTATACCCCATTCGGACATTACAATCCGATTAGTCTCCTCTATTTTGTTATTAGAATCCGATTTACTTATCTTTATTAAGAAATTAGTATCCGATTCTCCTATCTTTAATTCATGTGTTCTAACTATAGTTGTCAAATCGTGAATTCAATCAAGAATCAGATTGACCTTTACTGCTATTTCGTGTATTTCAAATTTAATCGAATATTAGAGTTTAATTGTTTTCCATAGTTTCGGATATTAAAGTTTGATTGTTTGCCCCATCTTTGGATTTTCATATTTTAAATTGATTGCCTCATTCGGATTTTAATTTCTGATTGGCCGCTATTCGAATATTATAAAAATTGAATTGTTAGCTCATTCAAAATTTAATATCCAAAATTTATTGCCCCATTCGGATTTTAATATTCAAATGTTTATACCCTATTTAAACAATGCAGTCCGATTAGTACCCTCTATTTTGGTTATTAGAATCCGATTTACTTATCTTTATTTAGAAATTAGTATCTGATTCTCCTATCTTTAATTCATGTGTTCTTACCATAGTTGTCAAATCGTGAATCGAATCGAGAATCAGATTAACCTTTTTCCCAATTGTGAATTGAATTGATTCAGTCCAAATTTAAATAATATGTTAAAGAATGTATCTGCACCTACGTAATAAAGATACATTGTAAAATTAAAATATATAAGCCTAAATCTAGGGTAAAGTTCAATCTTTATTATTAATTGATGATCACATGGTTTAATATGAAAGACTCTAGTACCTAGTAGGAAAATAAATACTATAGTATAATGGATATGTGCATGTAGATGTTAAGGATTTATTATAAAAATGAAGGCTTAGCTAACACAATAAAGTTTGTAGGCTAATGGGTACGAAACTAAACTAGTTTATATGGCAACATATGTGGGTTGGCTTAGGGCTCTGAGCCTTGTCCCCGTCTATGGTTTAGAGGATACGAGAATGTAAAATAAATTCCAATACTAACAAGTTTTGCATGCGAACTAGAAAAATCCCAATAAAGTTTTGCATGTGGTTTCATATTAGTTAAATGCAACAATGTGATAAAACTTGATTCGTGTATAGATTCGTATCGTTTTTGTGTGAATCGTATGATTTTGACAACTACGGTTCTAACGTATTGTTTGCAATTTACAAAAAATGAAACGAGTTCCTCCTACCGTTTTTGCAAGGAAGAGGAAGGCTGAGCAAGTTTTAACTTTGGAAAGGAAATGAGGCAAAACATGAGGACGAGGGCAGAGGCAAGAGGTTGGGGGTGAGGAGGATGTGGTGGTTGAGCAACATGTTGAGGTAGAGAAGGATATGGAGGTTGACGTACATTTAGAAGTAGAGGAGGATAAGCCAAATGCTGATGTACGAGATGATGAGAGTGAGTTCGATCAACAAGAGGACAAGGTATATGAAAGTTAGAATATGATTCTGTGTTTCTAGCTTTGAATTGGATAGATATATTTCACTCAACTACTACTCCTACTACTTTAGAATTTTTTTGTTTATGTTTCATTTATAATTCATTTGTTAGACTAAACTATTGTTTGCAATATATAGGAAACAACACAAGGCAGAGGACGGGAGAGAGGATGAGGACATGGGAGAGGACAAGGGAGAGTGCGTCAGACGAGGCAAGAGGAGGTAGACAATGTGGCAGTTGGTCCACAAGATTGGACTTTGTTAGTGGATTTTAGGAACCATGTTGCTGCGGACGTAAATTGAAGAAGTGGTCAATAGTGGAGGCAAATGTGAGGTTACTTGTGAGGGTCAGATATTTAGGGTTATTTCCACTTTCTCAGATTATTTCTTCATATTGTAACAAAGTGTTACTGTCTGCCTTTGTGGAGAGGTGGCATCCGGAGACGAATAGCTTTCACTTTGGATTTGGGGAGATGACTGTTACATTGGATGACGTGCCGCAGCTTGTTGGGCTTCCAGTGGAGGGGCTAGCTGTGCATGCAGTGGATAGGACGAGGGAGGAGTGTTTGGCAATGGTACAGAAGAGTCTTGGTGTGACAGAGGACATTGCAGAGGATGAAGTTACAACAAACAATTACATTTTGTTTGAATGGTTAAAGATAACTTTTAGTGAGGTGCTAGATGGGGACTCGGAGGAAAGGGTTGATTGTTGCACACGAGCTTACTTGCTCTATCTCCTTGAAAACACTCTATTTGCTGACAAGACTGGGACAATAGTTTCTGTTTAGTTCGTCACTCTTTTGGAGGACACAGGACGGGTTTGCGACTATGCTTGGGGTGTAGGAGGGTTGGGTCGTGTGTATAGACAACTTGGACAAGCAAGTAGACGTAATTGCAAGCAGCTGAGTGGCTACACGTCTTTGTTGGAGGTATATAGTTATATTCAATTACATTTTGTACATGAATTTGGATTTACATCTAACACGGACACGGGACATTGACAACTATGAGTGAGACTTGGATACGGACATGTGACATTCACAACTATGAGTGAGACTTGGATACAGACACGAACACATTCATAACCATGATGTATTCTTATTCTATTTAATCATTAGTAATTACATGTATTATGTGTAATAAATTGCAGGCATGAATTCTGGAGCACTTTCCTATGTTTCGACACACTAGGGACCCAACCTACACAGAGGACCTACCACTGGGTAGCACGTTGGTTGCTGCATCGAGAGACTACCATGGAGACCAGTGACCTCTACCATGGGATATTAGACGATCTACGTCTTGGTCAGGTTAGTGGAAAGCTTAAGTATGTAAAGAAATTCGTGAATCATGTGATTGCCATTGTCAGACCTATACAAAGCACCATTTTGAGTCGGATACTTATTGAAAATACAAAATTATATTTTGTAACGTAAAAATTGTTTTGGGCAGGTTATTTTTGACCCATACACAGAGCGCAAGCAAGTAGTCCCAGATGTTGTTTTTTACACTGGCTGCATCCATTCCATGGGCGTCCTTAAGTCGTACCTACCTGATAGAGTATTGAGGCAGTTCGACATAGTGCAGTTGATCCCTGAGCCTCCATTAGTCCCGTTGCAAGGTAGTAGAGGTGCTAATAATCATTCGAATAGTGTGGTCTACGCGTACATAGATGGTCAATGGGAAAATTAGCGGGATCATGTCATGAATGCAGACAAACGAGTTGCAATTAGGCCTAGAGTCGTGTTGTACCCCGACTACCTTCATTGGTTTAGGATGGTCTCTCACTTCAAGGTCTTACCCCATCCTGTAGAGGTACTGTATACGAAAGTGCGGAAGAGTGCAATGCAACAGCTTTGGCCTTTTTGGACAGTGTTTTGAGTGGGACTAGGACTACGACTTCAACTTGACCGTATGAACTACGACAAGCATTTGTTGAAGTGCGGAGGACTTTGAGGGGACCAGAGGCTGCTAAAGCCAGCACACCATGCCCTAATTTGAATCGTTACTCGAGTGGTTACACTAGGTGCTGGCGCCGTGACCGTACTTGAGACTCGGTGTCCAATGACTTGTTTTTGATGGACTTTATAGAGTTGTATTTATTTTGGACACTTTATGGCCATGGTTTATGGACTACCTTCCATGGTGGAATGACTTTTGTTTTACTGCGGATGACTATTACCATATTTGTGATAATTGGATACCGTGAAAATATGAATGCTAAGTAGGGCACAAGAATGTAAATTTTTTGGTTTTAATCATTTTTGATACTTTCCTAGGCACAAATAATTCGCTAGACAATACTCGTATGTGAAAATTTAGATTTAAATAATGAGTGCCGTATGGACGGGCAACGCTCTAGGCAAACATAAAACACTACCTGTGAATGGGTTGGCATAAATTTCATATTTTACAATAAGATTCTAAAAACTAAAATTTTATATAAAAGTCCTTCCAGCCAACCTAATCTAGTTCAATTATGTCTGTCGTTGCCACATCGTTCCCCATTATGTTTTTAAACTCTTCAATCTTGTTTGAATATTGTGTATCCCATCCATCTACGAATGAGTAGTGATGTATATACCAATTCCTTACAGTAGGCGGGATGGGGGAATTTGGTCGCAAATGTACCGTTACAAAGTGATTGCCGTTAATGTGTCCGAGCGCAATCAAAAATTGACTCTCAGGGGGAAGGGGTGGATATCGTGGTGGGAGGAACGTTAGACATTGATGATTCGATAAGAAGACAACCACCACCTGAAAAACAAACGCTATGAGGTGACCATTTCTGGCATGATCATCCACATATTCTCTGGAGCGGGACTTCGATAGAAGTTCAATTTATGGCACAACTCTATTGCCAATTCTTTATCGCCGCATGTCCCCTCATAAAAGGGAAAATAATGTTCCAATTCCATTAACAATATTTTTCTAATGTTAATCCATTCCTTTTCATCATGACCCAACCCAACTGCTAATGCTCGATACCCACAATTTCCATCGCCCTTGACATCTATAATTTCCTCAATGTACTTTCTAATTCCGATCGGAAACCATTTCGTGTACGGGGAAGTAGGACGTTTTTCCGCAACTAATCTTGTTCCTTTGTCAGTTTTTGTGACCTCTCCAATAACCTTTGGTTGAGGAACCGTCTCCGAAAAATACTTTCCTTTTTCTTCTCCTTTATCGGATTTTGTGGCCTTTCCAATAACTTGTGCTTTCAGTCTCTCAAATATTTGTTGCTAAATGTGGACATCGTATGCGCTGAACTTACTTACAAAGAAATCTACATCCATGTTTGTGGCGTCCTTTATTGGCAAACCATTTTTGGGCTCCCATTGAGGGAGCTTATTCTTATGCTTGAACGAGCGTTGTAGACTGATTTGATTGTCACCATTTTGCAGTCATCCATTTGGTTTACTATTGAGGAAGAAAGGCAGAGTTGGTTAGGAGGGGCCTACTAGTGGGTGGTGGGAGCTGGGTACGGATGAAAATGGAGGAGTTTGAATGGGGAGGGAGGAGACGTCGTTCTTTGAAGAACGGGGAGGGAAAATCAGGGAAATTAAAGGGAGGAATGTGGTTGTATGTAATATTCTGAGGGGGCAAAATGGTCAAATAACATGAGGTCTTAGGGGTATAATGGTCAAACTGCATGAGGGCATTTTTGTCCATAATTGGTAAAAGTTTTAAGCAGCTGTGGGTAGCAGGAACTGGGCTGCGAATAGCGGCGCCTATTGTGAGATTTGTGTGCAATGTATGGGCTGGAGTGTGTGTGTTGGGTTTTTAATTCTAACCCATATTGAACTTACTTTCATCCCATCTAAACCCAAGTAAACATGGGTTGAACCTATATCAATCTATTATACAATATGAGAGGATTGAGTTGGGTTATAAGCAGACGGATTTGGACGGGTTAAAAAATATGAGTTGAAATTGCCATCTCTACTAATAACCAATACCTTGTCCAATCTTGAGTCCTTTAAAGACTTGCCTTCGGTTTAGGTGGGCTAGAAATCGTGTCACTACAAGGCGATAGAGTTGGTTCCAAATTTTCATCAAACTTCTGTCGTGCATAGGCCAATCGATGAGGTTTTGATGTTGGTACGTCAGCCATTTTTCATGTACCAGCAACTAGTTTCAGGGAGTGAGGGATTCAACAATTAGAGTGCTTTCCTAGTATTATTTTGATTTTATTTTTGTGAGGATTTTGATTTAGGTGGAACCTACACAAGAAGATTCAATTTCAGAGAGAGAGAGAGAGATGGGAGTTGCATAGAGAGAAGGGTGGTCTGGTGACATGGTTGGCATCAGTGGTGGTCGTCAATATGTGTTTGTGGTTTGGGGCGAAATCAGAGTTTTGGTGGGAGTGGGTCGCATCCGATTTGGGGGGAGAGAACGAAATGGGTGTTGGAGGAGGGGGGAGAGATGGGAGGTGCAAATGGTTTTTTTTTTATTTTAATTTGGTTGTTGCTAATGTGCGACCCACACCGCCACATGTCATATTTTTGAGAGTGGGTCGATATAATGCTCCTACATTTTTTTTTGTTATAAATTCTCAACTATTATTCAATCATAAGCACTTACACATGACACATACTCATATTTTTTGGTGGGGCCCACACACAGTAGAGGTGTAATGGGTTTGAATAATATAACCAATAGAAAAAATTAAAAAATCAGGTTGTTGACCTTTCTTTTTATTGTTAGTGCATTTTTAATACCTGGTTTAAATACTCTTTTGAATTTATCTTATACCGAACAAATATGAAAATTAATAGTAAGATTTTTTTGTAAAACCGAAAGAGAGTAACCTAAAGACAATAAAATCAGAATATTACCTTCTATCAAATTTTACTTTTATTTTTAGTATGCTTTTTTCAACCTTGATTTACTCTTTAACTCAATTTTGTCAAGACAATTTGTAAAATGAATATGTTGTCTGCATGTTGAAAGAAGTCCCTTAATTGTTTGTTGTTTTAATCTTTGCAACAACTTCAAAAATTGTTCGTTTCTCTTTTTGACTTTTAGTTTTGTTTTCTAATTATTACCCTATTTTTCTCTTTAATCATTATCCTATATCCAATTACTACTTTCATTCCTCTCTCCATCTATCTTTATTCATTACCATTCTCTCTAATCATTATCCGATTTCTCTCTTCACTTAATACCAAAACTAAAATACCCAAAACTTGCAAATGAACAATACTGAAAGAGTTCACAAAGGATAGGAAAATTAAAAAATTGTCTTTTTATCTTTATTGGATTTTTTTCCAAACTCAGTACAACTTTTTCCTTCAATTATTGAGAATTTTTTGCCCTATCTTTTGTCCTTTAGTGAAGTTATAAAACTTGATCAATTAAATGTTTTACTTTCTTAAATCATTATTTGAGGTGGCTATTTTTAGACTTAATTCCTAACTACGTTAAATTATGAATATTCATGTTCAAAGATGTGAGACCCATAATGGGCTACGTGTCCCACATCGCCTATGAAACGATAATTGATTTGATAGATATGACAATACCTACTAGTTACTATTAACTCGAGATTAACTTTTTGAGTTACATGAAGTAAGTGAGCTGACGCGGGTCGTTATAGTTGGTATCAAAGCACAATCTTGGTCTATATGGTGGAGGTCACCTTTAGAATCTAGTTCCGAGCACACGAGTGTGATGTACAGAACTAAGTGCCACACAATAGAGTAGGGTGTCCTTTCTCTTTTGCTAGCGTCAATGGTCTCTCGTGAGTGAAGTAGCTAACTGAATAGGGCAGCTATCAAAGAGCATAGGAGAAGAAAGAGATAGATCTTACCTTCCCCGATTGAGATGGTCACGAGCTAAATGCCTCAGTCCTCTACATTCAACACAGTTACAGGCTCTCCTCTGCTTAGGCGAGTAGCTTCTTTTTCAGCCTCTGTGGCTTGCGGTGATAGAAAGTAGACTTTCCTGGATGAAAAACTTCATCCGTAGCTTGTATAACTGGTACTATAAGAACATCCACAGTAGTATAATCAAAACTAAAATATTGCTAAGATTAGCAACATTTGTTCAAAAAAAAGTTTACAGTGAAATAATTAGATTTAGGAACCTCTGAACAACTCATCAAATTTTGACTATTGGATAATCAAAATTAGCAACTTTTTGCTAATAATCAAATTTAGTTGTCTCAATATTTTCTTAATCAAGTATACCATCATTACACAAAAATATTCTCTCTCTTTCATTTTCAACATATTTCTAAGAAAAATGCTTTTTAAAAATTTTTTTGTTTTTTTGCAAAAACTGTTTTTTTTTCAAAATTATTTTTTTGTGAAAAATTTATTTTATTATTATTATTTTTTTTGCAAACAAAGTTTTTTTATTAAAACTTTTTTTTCAAAAACTATTCTTTAAAAAAAAACTTTTTTTTCAAAAACTTTTTTTATTCAATAACTGTTTTTTTTTTTTACTTTTTCCAGAAAACTTCTTTTTTAAATCAAAATTTTCAAAAAACTATTTTCTCTTTTTCTAATAACTTATTTTTATTAGTTTGAAACCTATTTTTAAAAAATTATTTTCTATGTTCACAATTTTTAGATTTATATAAATTGAAAATGTGATGTGACAAGTTTTGGTTATTCAAATTTGATTATACTATTGTGGATCTCTACATTGCTAACTTTAGCAACACCTTAAATGTATAACCAAAAGATGATGTAGCAACTTTTTATTATTGAATTTTGGTTATTCCACTGTTGAGCATCCACAGTGGAATAACCAAATGTCAATAATCAAAAGTTGCCACATCATCTTTTGATTATTCATTTAATGGGTTGCTAAGGTTAGCAATGTAGAGGTCCATAATGGTACAATCAAAATTGAATAACCAAAATTTGCCACATCACATTCTCAACTTATAAAATCTAAAAATTGTGACATAAAAAATAATTTTTTAAAAATAGTTTTCAAACTAATAAAAACAGGTTATTGGAAAAAGAGAAAATAAGTTTTTTGAAAACTTTGATTTAAAAGAAAAACAGTTTTCAGGAAAAAGTAAAAAAAAAACTGTTTTTGAAAAAAAATTAAAATGAACAGTTTTTGAAAAAAATGTTTTAATAAAAAAAACTGTTTTGGGATATAAAAACAGTTTTAAAAAAAATACTGTTTTAAAAAAAATAGTTTTTAAAAGAATTTTTCTTAGAAACATGTTGAAAATGGAAGAGAGAGAAGGTTTTTGTGTAATGATGGTGCACTTGATTGAGGAAATGTAGGAACAACTTAGTTTGGTTATTAACAAAATGTTGCTAGTTTTGATTATTCAAAGGCCAAAATTTGATGAGTTGCTAAGAAGTTGCTAAGTTTGGTTATTCTAATGTGAACTCTTTTTTGAGCAAATGTTGTTAACTTTAACAACCTTTTGATTTTGATTATATCACTGTGGATGCTCTTAGGGCTTGTAACTAAAAGTTGTCTTAAATGGTGTTCCAATTTTGTAAAAAAGGAAATTTTAGAAAATGAAGGTAATTTCAAGCTTAAAAATTATGTGTTTACCAAAATAATTTTCTTAGTGATATGGATTTTATTTGGTAGATCTCATTGAGATCTTTTAAACGATGCAAAAATATTTTTCATTTTCATTATATTTGAACTTGAAATTATCTTCTTCTTTTTTTGAAAAATAAAGTTTAAAAAGAAAGTGAATCGGCACCTTAATAGTTTTTCTCTTCCTCTACCTTCACTCGCTGCCTTGCCTAGTTGCCTTCGACGACTCAAATAAACGGAAAGAAAGACAGCCAGAAAAGAAGAATGGAAAACAAGGACAGATTTAATTTAATGGATTAGTTGGCTCTTTTTCTTGGATGTGGGACTTCCTTTCCTAGCAGCTAGTTTTTAGTTGCTATCATAGTAGTTCTCTTTCTCCTATCCGAATAACCACTAGGAAAAGGTTACTGGGCTAATGCAACGGGGACATTGCATCATAGAGTGAGGAGAATGTGAGAGCCCATAATGGGCTATGTGTCCGACATCACCTATGAAAGGATAATTTGATTTGATATATATGGCAATACCCATAAGCTACTATTAACCTAAGATTAATATTTTGACCCATGTGGTTAGATTAATGGTTAACCTGGTCAGTTAGCGCGGGTCGTTACAAAAGATGACTATTTTTTTTTTCTTTTGAATCTTAAATTTTTATGAGACAAAAAAGATAAGAAAGTAAATTAGATAAATCTTATATTTAGGTTACTCCTTTTGCTTCTTGAAAAAATTCATTATTTTTCAGATTGGTTACGAGAAGAATAGAAACGCATATTTGGACCAAGTACAAATGTCATTAACAATAAACAAAAGTCTGAAAAAAGTTAGAATGCCATAAAATTTTCTATTTATTATTTGATTTAGCATAAGGAAAATAAAATAGTCATTTATACTTGTAGTACACACACACCAAGCTTCACTAAGGGCGCCCTTAACTTGCTAAAATGTGGACCTCTCATTTTCCGATCAAATTTCAATGATCCGAACCGTTTAATGTGTTCAAAACGTCATTTTAAGGTCTTCAATGAAAAATTGCTCGGATGAAGCATTTTCCAATCATATTTTTTACTGATTTCTTGCGGGGATCCTTAAAATGACATTCTGAACACACTGAATGGTTCGAATCATTGAAATTTGATCGGGAAATGGGAGGTCCGCATTTTAAGAAGTTAAGGGCACCCTTAGTAGAAAAAGACTGTATGTATGTATATATACACATTAAAATAAATAAAGTATGGAAGATATCTGAACTATTTGTATTGAGGGTATAATGGTCTTTTATAGATCAAAGTTAACACCGTTAGGCTAATTTAAACGGTAAGAGGACATTTGTATATCAATTTATAAAGTAACAGAGGTAACAATAATTTTCAGAACCAGAAACCTCAAGGGAGGTGAGTATATTTGTCAGAAACCTCAAGGGAGGTCAGTGTAATTTACCCAAAATTCTGCAAAATTATTGCTCTTCTTCAGTCATGGTCCAACTATAACTGCCAATTCAAATCATACTTTGCCAAAATTAGAAGCTTCATCATAACCCCAATTATTTTTGTTCCTAATCTGGTTAATTATTACGTTAATTTAGTCAAAGTGATCGATAGCATATTTTAGAAGAAATCACAGGTCATATTTTGCAATGATATCAATTGAATTATATTCGGCGAGATTCTCTGGAGATATTCTTCCAGGTTTTGGAAACCAATTAAGCAATTGACATTTGACCAGACCCTTCAATGCAAACTCTCCATTAGTTGTTAAATGGACCCTACCTCAAATCTAAGCTTTGAAGTCATGTAATATTGCACTTTACCATTACTCCTGCCAGCAACAAACGTAACCCTCTCAGGTGTTTTCGAGTTAGAAAATGCCAGAGACACATCAATGTGTCACATCTTAACCATACATTTCTCACATGCATGTGTAAAAATTTCACAATAAATGCTAGGACCCAAGGGACCCATATGTATGTGAGAGTAGTGTAGTTGATGTGTGACAAATTGATGTGCCTCTAACATCTCCCTTTCGGGTTTTGTCCTAATTGGTGTTTTTATTTTCATCCAATTTTTGGTTGAATTCTTTGACTTTCCACTCCGAAGAATTGGCTTTTCAACTGAAAGGACGTGGTAGCTCTACTAAGATAGAGATGGAAAGGAGGGCACTTGGCTAGGAGGTTAAGAAGCAATTCCCAACTTGGGTAGCTCAGCCACCCCTCTCTCCAAATTTGATGTACCTTTTGTCAATTTTTTTTAAATAAAATATTATTGTTGCCAGTAAAAAAAAAAAACAACAAACGTAACCCTCAGTTTTTTTATTTTTATTTTTATATTAGCGGTGAGTGGACTTCTCTGACTCGAATCTACGTACATAAACGGGAATACACTTAAAGTGTCCAGCTTAAATCTAGTTGAGTACTGTATAATCCGGAAAATATGTTTAATTTGTTTGAACGAAGACACAAAATAGGTAGAGAGATCCAAACGTAATAATAAGCAAAAATTCATACATAAAACAAGCTCATAAAAGTAAAGGTTACCATCTTTTGTTGAGATATGACCATCATGTATGTATGATTTACATATCGAGACTAACAATTTGGATTATCAAATAGAATTGTCATCACACACACATATCATAAGACCAACAAAATGAACCATTATCTTCAAGGATTTTAGTCAAGTAGACATGAAAAAACAAATAAATGACTGGTCAAAGCATACGAATCGATCATAGATAGCAAGAATCGGATGATTACTTGGATTAGTTGCCCACAACCCTCCCCCAAATGAAAAGAAGGTGCCAGTAACAACCTATTACTTAATTACAACCTTCCAAAACAGATATTTCCAAAATACAAAGGGAAGAAAAATGAATACCAAATTCCATTTTCGTTGAAAAGGCCTAAACAGAAAACCTTGTACAGATAATTCTTATCTGTCATTCCCTCTTCCACTGCAACTATATAAACCACACATGTACAGTAGTCTCCTTACAACAAACCTCGGAGCAACAGAGAGAGAGAGAGAGAGAGAGAGAGAGAGAGTACAAACATGGGTGTGTTGATGAAATTATCCACCATGAGTAATATTTTTCTTGTTGTGAGTTTCGTATTAGCTTGTCCATTACCATTGGTTTCAGCTCGAGTCGAGCCGGGTCGGCTCAGCCGAGATGTGTTGCGGGAACAAGAGTTAGACCGGGTTGTAAAGCTTCCCGGGCAGCCTCCGGTGAGTTTCCAGCAGTATTCGGGTTACGTAACTGTCAATGAAAGTCATGGAAGAGCTCTGTTCTATTGGTTTTACGAAGCCATGGAAAATCCCGAAACAAAGCCTGTCCTTCTCTGGCTCAATGGAGGTATTTTTCAATCTTTACTTAATTTCATTTAGTCCACACACACACATGTATGCGCTCCATTATATATTGTAGACACTAGATATGAATATGTTTTTGTATGCATATTTTTTGAGTTATGGTTTCATTTCCATGCTTCTGGGTCTTCCTTTCGATTGCTTTTTCATTGCTTCGTACTTCTGAGACATTGAATTATAAATGTTGTGTGACCATATCGTACTTTTTTCAATACAATAGACAGAAATGACCCGTATTGTGAAAATTTACTCAATATCAAACTGACTTTTCGTTCCAAAGTACCTTTTTTTTTTTTTTTTAATTTGGGGTGGTTTAAGTTCTCGGGCGAATCGGAAATTTTTGTGTGTACGTGTAGTTAGTTTCGGTTTCACTTTTCACTGTGTGTACATAGCATATTTCTCTGCATTAAGTGATAGAGAGGCTATATACGATTTGGTTAACGTACAACCAATGAACCAATCACTAAAATATGGAATGTACATTATCTTGGGATATATATATATATATATATATATGACGTTAATAATACTCTCATCATATCTATATATAGGTTCCAACAATCAAACACAACCTAAGAGTTAAAAAAGTCATTGGATCATTTTAGGGCCTACCTACGTCGTAGTATTCAATACCTCATAATGTCTATCTTAAACCAACCATTCCATTTCTAAACTGATCGATCACAAGCTTTATAAATAGTTATAAACTTTATTTGTTTTGAGTAATATAAATTATAATGACTACATACATATGGAGTACTAATACATGCAAGTATATTTTATATGCAATAATTAGATTCTAGAGAGAATTAGGTGATATTCCTTTTCTTATAACCACCAAAGGTAATTAGTGTCATTATTTGGTCACCAAACATTTGAACCAGATATATGTTTTAGTTCAAAAGTAGCTTTTTTGTTTCAATATTTTTGGAATATATATATATATATATATATATATATATATATCAGGACCCTTCTAATGCGGATGCCCGCATTCAAGTAAGTTGCGGACTTTGCCTTTCCCGATTGAATTTCGATGATCCGAGCCGCTCAATGTGTTCAGAACATGATCTTAAGGGTACTCATGAGAAATCAGCAAAAAAAAAGACCGGGAAGGGCTTCATCCGAGCAGTTTTTGTTTGTTTTTTATTGAACGGTTCAAATAAAAACTGCTCAAACCAAGCCCTTTCCGGTCATTTTTTTTTCCGATTTCTTGCGGGTACCCTTAAAATCACGTTCTGAACACATTGAGCGGCTCGGATCATCAAAATTCAATTGGGAAAGGGGAGAAATGGTGTGGTCCGCAACTTGCTTGAATGCGGGCATCCGCATTAGAAGGGCCCTATATATATATATATATATAAAAGGCTATCCCCAAAGCCAAAAGTTCAATTTTGTAGGTATACTATTTTATTACAGATATTTTATGAAAATGGCTATCCCCAAAGCCAAAAGTTCAATTTTGTAGGTATACTATTTTATTACAGATATTTTATGAAAATGACATGCTGATGGGAACAATGAGACAAGGGTTATAAGCCGTCAAACTACATAAATTATGGACTCCTTGATCAAATACAATTTGAGTGATAATTATATTCGATGAATAATAAGTATTTCAATTCATTGGATCGAAATTCACCCCCTCATTGTTAATTAATTCCCCTGCTCCCTAAATTATTATGCCTTTATATGTTTTTGGTAAATACAAGTATACATATATGGAAAGAAACCACATTTTGAGACCCCATTAATTTATATATAAGGTGCATAATGAACAAATGAATATTCTTTTTCGGTTTTAACATAATCCATTAATATTTTCAATTAAAATCAGTTGTAGCCTCGACATGCATCCAATTAAAGTTTCTAAAATTTTTAAAAAATGTTATACCTTAACCGATTGGTGATCGAGCTTTTCAGGCCAAAAAAAATAGTATAGGGTCTAGTAGCATAAATAATTAATTTATTCTTAAGGATGCTATATTTAGGCAAATAAAAATAACCTTAATTAGGAAGAAGATATTGTACATAAATTATTTTAATGATATGTTCTTTTTGTTTAATGTCATGTTTCTATGATGAGAGAAAAGAGAGGAAATGAAAATGAATTTAATAGTTAATCAATGACTATCCTACCAGTATCAAAATGATAATGAAGTTAATTAATTGAGAAATGATATTAGCACTCCAAAAATTGATACATGCACTCCAAAACATAAAGGAAAGTGGCTTTGAAGTTACATTGATTTTGGAGTGTCAATATCATTTTCCATTGTTTATGATCACTTTCCTACAGGTACTACATTAAAAAAAATCCAAAATAACATCATAACAATTCTCCTATTCCAAACAAAAGAAAAAAAAGAAATGGATCAAGGAGTTCGTTTTATTTTCAATCAAAAAAGAAAAAGAAAAAAGAGAGGTGCCCGTTATAATAACTTGACTAACACAAATTTTCCTTGAAGTAATGTTTGCCATATTATTCAATACAGAGATATTACTGGTATATATTTTGAAAGAAAAACAGCTTTAGAGCACTTTGTTAGCCATATAAACATGGTTTTGGCCAAAAAAGTGGCCAGAGTTTATGCTTAATTTGGGTTGGATGTTTTAACACATTGTAATTGAATAAGCTTATAGAACAAGTGGTTAGCTATAATCATGGCATTTGACTAGGTTAAGGCGTTGGAGTACTAGAAGTACTTGTTCCTTCTAAATTACTACTAAAAGATAATGATTTTACTTGGGAAAATAACTAATAAGTGGGGGATATATAAAAAATCAAATAAAGTCTTAGTGAGTTCTTGGACCTTCGATCTTCTCTTACAAAAAATAATAATAGCAATTACTTTACATATAAGCGATCACTAACAAAAGTTGATGTGTATTTTACTCCTCGCGCGATCACAAAATAAATGCAAGTTTAATGCCCGATTGTATCTCCAGTTAATTGCTTTGGTAAGTGGTAACCTTATCTAGTTTAAGCCGTTTATTAAATGTAACGTATTTTTTTAAGGTATCCCGTAAAAAATGAGTTCAATCCGATACCTATCGTACTTGCAACATGTTTCTTCTATTTACAAAGTCTATTTTTATGTTCTGCATGTGTTTCTAGTCTTCACACATGGCGGAGAGAGAGAGAGAGAGAGAGAGAGAGAGAGAGAGAGAGAGAGAGTTTTTTCAAAATTAGTCCCCCTCAAGAGGCATATTGATATCCCAACCAAATTCTAACCGGGATGCAAAACCCATACAAACGCTGGATATATACACGACTCGGATATGTATCCGGTTTCTTCTCTTATTCGGCTTCTATCCACCTAAGCTAAACAGGTTGTTAGCCACTGAGAGTTAATTATAACATTTTCAAACATAGGTGTTGCATTTTTCTAAAGTAGGGGGTGTATATTGGATCCCCCCTCCCCCCTTTTTTTAATTAATGTGCATGTTGGTTAAATTAGATTCCTATCCTCCCACTCATTTCAATTATTATTATTTCTATCCTTATAAAGAAAATCATAATAATCCACCATTTTTTATACTAACATAGTATCCAGGTCAATTTGCTCATATCTAAATTAATTTAGGGGGAATAATTTTCTCAGTCCTTTTTATCCATTGACACACATTTTTTGTCTTTCATTTATGTAAGAGATTATAAAATTAGCCTTATCTCTTGAATCACTTTTTTCAGGCAATTCGATACTATCACGTAAATAAAAGCAAAAAAGAGAGTGGCAGTTGAAAAAAGAAAAAATTAAATAGGCATCCTATTTTTAAGAAAATCCTCTCTCTTAATTTGAGGCTTCTGAAATTAAGGTATTCGTATATATATCCGGTACAAAAAAAACTGACCACGATGGTTTAATTGTAAGAGGAAGCAATTATCTGCGTATGTATGTCAATTGTTATGAGTTCATAAGTACAAAAACGAGGCAGTAGTTATTTCCGTTTGACCAAAAAAATAGACCGAGGTAGTAGTACAAACAAACGAACAGAATGAACTCTAATAAAAGTGGAAACTGAAGGACGTGGACCACATTTGAAGAAAGCGGTGGACACTTGAGCAAATAACACCAGCAATATTGCAGCCGTGGTCCTTCTCTTGCAAGTTGCCAGTTGCCACGCCTAACCTGGACCAGCTAGGGTCCTCCAAATTGACACTCAAAGCCCCCACTAAAAATGCGGAAAGTCAAAGCTCCCACTAAAAAATCGGTAACCGTCCACCGCGTGATTATTGGGATTCACTCCGGGCCCCCAAAAAAATACAAAAAAATATTCATAAATTTTAAAATAATATTTCATGAGATCCTGTAAAAAATCAGCTCTAACGGATATCAGTAGGTATGTTTTTCGGAATTTGTAGGAAAGAAACTGTTTAGTTTTACAGTTTCGTCCCTACAAATTAAAAATATATATCTACTGATATCCGTTGGAGCTGATTTTTTATAAAGTTACATAAAATATTATTTTAGAATTTATGAATATTCTTCTGTATTTTTTTGGGGCCCGGAGTGGTTTCCAATAGACGTGCAGTGGACAGTCACCGTGAAATCGTGACCGTAGTCCTGCTCCTAAAAATGGTACTCTGTAGTTATAAAACCCGACCGACTGAACAAAATTCGAAAAAATTGACCGATCGGTTTGGTTTTCGGTCGGAGTGATGATGGAATTTTTCCGGTTCAGATCGAACCGAACCAAACCGAAATCAGTTTAGTCTCGGTTTCCTGGAATTTTTTTCCGACCGAGCCGAACCGATCAATTATATATTTTACATATATATATTTTAAATTAAATAGAAATTTTATATTTCGGGCAGACCGAAATCCCCGACCGAACCGATCCCACCCCAACCGAATCGAACTCAACTTCGATCAGGATCGGTCCTGAAAATATTTGAACCAAACCAAATCGGTCTTCGGAAATTTCACCCTGAACCAAATCGAACTGAACCGAAATCACCAGTATTACTCCGTTCCAATTTAATTGTTTTTTTTTTTTTTGGAAGTTTTTGCCACTTTTAATGGATTATATTTTATAATTTATAATGTTTTATGTGATTTTAAAAATATTGTATTATAAAATTAATCAAGATATATCAAACAAGATTTGGATATAGAATTCATTACTGATTTAATGATATAATTAATTTTTTATCCGGTTAGAATAGAATGAGGGACTATTAAATTGGGATGAAGGGAGAACATTTTTTTTACAAGAATATAAATGGTTAAATTTCAACATGTAGTAGGAGTTGTTTCTAAATTTAGAGAAGAGATTAAATTATTTACACTGCCGATGTAAAAACTAACATTGCCCCACGCTATTATGTTTTATTCATTGGAACTATTATTGTTTTGCGATATAACTCAATGTAATTGATTTTAAAGAAATAAATTCTTACACCACCGGTGTATATGGAGAAATAGGTGCTTTTATACAACACAAATAGAAACTACTTAGTTTTAATACTTGTCCTTCTGGACAACACCTTGATGCCCCGGGATTCACATACACGATCCAAAAGCACACGAATAAATTAATTTTCAAAGAATCAGACTTATTGAACTTCACAAATTCCGATATCATATGAAATTTGTCTCCTTTCTTAAAGTAAATAAAAAATATGTTTTCTTATTGCGGAATTATGATATCATCAATGCGATCTACTTTACTTTTAGTCCGTTCAAACAAATTGACTTTAAATCTACAACAGTTTAGAAAGTGATATTAGAAGAAATAAATATTTACATCGACGGTGTAAAAAATTTATTTCATTTCACATAATAGGTAGATATCTCCCTCCTCTCACAATATTGCGCTACATTGTGAGAGGAGTAGGGTCCAATGATATATACCCGTTACAAGAAAGACTTTATGTGTTTGGTGGATCCCTGTCCTTTGGGGCATATACCAACTCAGTAGTGCTGGATTTAGACCCATCCCTTTCTAGAATATAATCAAGTTCGGCAGTGTGGATGGAAAATATGTACTGCTAAGTGCTAACTCAATAGTCAATCAAACATCGGGTCAGGTCACTCACATTAGGTGGGCCAGTGTCCGAAACATGGGTTAAGATCCGGTTCAATTTTTTTTATGTCCAGTCCGGTCTAATTTTGGGTCATTGTGGGCCTCATCCAGGCCCACAACAATGATCTGAATCGTTTATTTATTAGAACTTGTCGAGATGTCATTCATTAGCAAAATTAGAATAATTGAACATCGATGGGTACAAGAACGAAATGTATTTGTACAATAAAAAATGGGCAATTATGAGTTTCAATTTATTTATTTATATCGCGTTTTTCTTGTACAAATCTGTTTCATTTATCTAGCTATCAGTGTTTAATCAAACTAATTTTTTGCGTGAACAACATACTCAACAAGCTCTACAAACTACGTCAGCTCTCTCTCTCTCTCTCTTTCTCTCTCCAAAGAAAACCGAAGCCCTTATGTTTTTGGCCGGGGGAGGGGGGCGCCGCCCCCTCCTTTCCCCTCCTCCCCCTCCCGGCTCTTCCCCCCCTCCCCCTTTCCCTCCTCTCCCTCTCCTCCCCTCTCCCCTCTTCTCTGTTTTCCTGTTTGGACCCTTTCCGTTTTGGGTCTGCCTTGTGTTGTGCTCCGGCAGATAAGTCTCCGGCCGACGGCTTGTGTTCTCAGTCTGGTCCGGCTCTTCCTTGGCTCTTGATTTGGTTGCTGTGACTGACGGACTGCGGGTTTTGCAGGCGGTGGTTGTGGGTCGATAATAATGTGTCATGGGGTTTGGGGGTTTTTATGTTCTGTTTTGTTCTTCCGGAGTATCCGGTTCTTCTCCGACTGGTTTTCCCAGTTCGGTTGTGTTCCAGTTCGGGTTTTCCCCGGATCTGGGGGGTAGAGGAGGTGGGTGAATAACATCGTCGGGGTTCGGTCTTCTCGAAGCACTATCGGTCTGAGGCTCCCTCTGATTCGCCGGTGTGCGGCGGTGGAATAAGTTCATGATGTGTTCATCTTCAGCGATTTGATCCTATAGAGGAGCGTGCAGATCTTCAGGCGCCATGGGTGAATCAACTGTTGGTGGTGGTTTTGCTCAGGCAGGAGAGCTACTTTTCTCTATTGTTGTTTCTTAGTTGTTGATTTTTCAGATTTCTGTTATGCGTTGTTTTCTATGGGTTTGAGCTGGGGGTCCGTTAGGATTCTCTACTACCTAAACCTATATTGGTTTCTAATCTAAGCGTTTTGTCGGTCCTGCTTCCAGGGGGTGCCTGTGTCGAAATCTTGGTAGTTTTGGTTCTTTCTTGTACCTTTTGATGAAATCTGTATTGCCTTCGGGCTCTGAAATGAAATTGACATTTTCAAAAAAAAAGAAAGGAAAAGAGAAAAAGCTCTACAACATGAACAATTTCGATTGTTGTTGTGAGCCCAGAAAGAGTACAATGACCCAAAACTGGACCAGATTGAACATTAATAAAACTGGATTGGACCTTCCTTCCCGAAACATATCGGTAGTGTTTGGTTGAGAGTTTAGTTTAGTTTAGTTTTGGTAGTGGATGGAGAGAGAAATAGAGTAATGATTGAAAATATGGATAATGATTGGAGAGAGATGAGAAAGTAATAATTGAAAAAATATGATAATAATTGGAAAAAGAAGTAGGGTAATGATTGATTTCCAAAACTAAAACTAAAAATAAAAAGGAACCAAACAAAGCCGAGTTGGATTTTCAGAACTTTGGGTGGGCCGGTATGAGAACAAGCTTTTTTTACCAAGCCCGTGATCGTCAGAGGGTAACAGCACGTGGCAGATGATACATCTAACCATTGATTCCTTCTCTTCATGCTGAGTGCCCACACCTGATAAACTCCCTTCCCTTGAAGTACTATCATCTTCCCCCACTGCCTAGTGCCGCATCCTCTTTTTTTGGTTTTTCCGATGGTCAGGAGTGTTCGGCCAATTTACACGCATCTCAGCAAAGTCATGAGAAGAAGTTGATAGCACGTGAAATGTTTCGGGCATTGTCGTTTTAGTGAGCCGAGCTCTAGGGATTTTTAAGTGGGTTAGTAGGTTAGTTAAAGATTGATTTTATTAATACTTAAACGAACTCAAAACATGTGCTTGAGTTTGTTTTATATTATCTTGAACGATTAACAAGCTGAGTTCGAGCAGTTTGATTTATTTTGGAGCCCCTACTATTGTTTTTGTGTAGTCTCTCTTTTAGTTTTGAACAATTTACCTAGTTTAAGGAAGACGGGATCACATTGTCGTTCTTAGCTTTGGGGGTAAAGGAAGCCATGATTGTGACTAACTTACACGTGTTTCCCTCATTTACATTTTTCCCCATTTCGCAATTGAATTCTGTTGAGGTATGACCGAAGACTGTTTCGTTATTTGCTGGGACAGTTTTGCCTTTTGAGGGAGCACAATATTCTTTTACTTTGTGTTTTTCTCTGGCTTTTCCTCTAACATACTAGTAGTGTCTCATTTGAAACTTGGAATATATCAGGTCCAGGATGTTCATCAATTGGGTATGGGGCATTAGAGGAGCTTGGGCCTTTCTTATCTCAAAAAGGCAAACCAGAGCTAATGTTCAACAACCATTCATGGAATAAAGGTAGGAAACCGGTTCAAGGTTGTTCACTTTCTTATGATTTTCATTTTGATCATTTCAAGTTATTTCTTTTGAAATCATAATTTAGTTCGTAAGAATAGATAACCAATTTCTTCTCGATGTAAAGCGGTGTAGTCCACAACAATGTCGTTGTGCCTTTTGTTATACGGAAAATAGTACGGATTATGAAATCGTTAATGGAAGAGAGTCAATAAACTTGGTCTTTTTTTTCCCTACTTAATCGATCACTCCATAAATCTATGAGCAACATTACCTTAGAGCAATTTTATAGTGCACATCAGTATAAAAAGGTAGGCAGTGTACCAACTTTGTGATCAAGGCCACATTGGGTCGTTGCCAAGCCGATACATTGCACTGCAACCACTGACTAATGCCTTATGACCCAACATGTCCTTGCAACAACTTAATATGGCCCTTTTACAGGCGCATCTGACCTCAACCACGGATGTGTACTATTTTGATGAGTGTGTATTATTAATTTCCTAGTTTTCTAATTTGGATTGTTTTTAACAATGCTCTTGACAATCTAGTGTTCTCATTAAACCACCAATTCTATGGTAAATTAAGCTACATGCAGAAAGTTGAATGCCTATTCCATCTTTCTGAAACTGCATTTTAACTACATAATGGGCATCTGTCTTCTTGTTGTTTAAGTTGATTGTCATAGTTTCCGGTTCACTTTCAACAAAAGCATAAACCAAAGTCTAATACACTTGTGGTTTCTAAGTGAAGAACATGAATGATCAGTAGTTTCCCTAAAAAAACCCCGTGAATGATGGGTACTAACTATAATCATGATCATCTTTTAGCGGCCAACCTTTTGTTTTTGGAATCCCCTGTTGGTGTTGGATTTTCATACACTAATACAAGCAGCGATATCCAGCAGCTTGGCGACACTATTACAGGTAATTTTGGGTCATACATAATTCCTTGCATTAATAAAATTCACGCTTTTTGTTTGGATTTTAGATTTTATAACGAATGAAAAGTGAGAAGGAAATACAATTTGCTTGACATTCCTTTTCCGAATATAACTGCATGTAAATTGTTTTTGAAAAAAAATCTATTGACTTTCTACCTCACCAGGCAGAGAGAAAATTTGGATTATGTCCTTCATTTTCATTGCCTAACTTTCCGTTTCCTTTTCTTTTTCCTTCACAAATCAAAAATCCAAACATCTAATTACTTTCCGTGGGTGGTTACTAATTTTTACTTGCCTTGCTGATTACAAATACATCTATATTACTTTTAGCCAAGGATTCATACGTATTTCTTGTCAACTGGTTCCGAAGGTTCCCACAATTCAAGTCACATGAGTTCTATATTGCTGGAGAAAGCTATGCAGGTAATTTGAATCTCATTAGGTGTATGCATGTATTAATTCAAGCATGGCTCTGCATCTGTATTCTGTATGCATGTCATTTGCTAGCACTACAGACATTGTGTTACTTTCGTATGCAAATACATCTCTATGCTTATTTAGTTTGTGTTCTATGTCTTAGGGCACTATGTTCCACAGCTTGCTGAACTTATTTTTGACAACAATAAGATTGTTTCAAAGGATGACTTCATAAACTTCAAAGGTTTCATGGTGAGTGCTCTCCTAACCGATTTTTTTCATTTTATCATGCATTTTTATCACACGATCTTTGTTGCATTTGTTGGGATTTCACTTCCACAAACAAGAGTAGAAGCACATTCACACACACACCAGATGAGATAGAGACAACCAGCATGAGATGAAAATACCCATATTCCAAATCTTAGACCCTTAATTAACGGTTTGTATCTCCAAAGTCCCGCACACTTCCTTGCTCACTTCAATGTCCCTCCATGAAAGCCACAAAGACTTGCACTCTACAAATGTGCACACCACTTTAACACATCTGCTTTCATGTACCTCCACCTATGTGTGCTTCTCCGCAACTATTGCCTACATTGTTCACCCTACTCGTACTACTTGTCATTCGCTTGACAGCTGCTCCTACAGTCTCGACATTTTCTATGGCCCTGTATTAATTTCCATGCTTGCATCCTCTAAGGAATGGTCTGACTTCCTCTTTTTTGATCCTCTTCTCCTGTGTATCTTCTCCATGTACTTCGGATCGTCTACAGTGTCTGTAGACTGCCTGCCAGAACTCAATCAGCCACACATGTATCGCCAATTCTAACAGACTCCCTATGTAATTTCTTTTGGTTTGCACATTTGGGTGTGCTTATGTTTGCATGAGATGTGTAAAAACTCCAACAAGAAGGCAATATTAAGCACAAGTTTTCTACTCGACAATTGTTTAGGTTAAAGGTCAAAGTTGATTATTGTTTTTATATAATCTGTCTGCGAAGATGTCTTTTATTCCAATTTTGATCCTCCAAAGATGCTTATACCAGCATAAATACAGTGCTAGAGTTTGTTTTACTATATGCTTATCAAACAGCTTTTAGAAATGGTTATAGTTGTGCTCTGATATGCTCCACATGAACTTTTGCAGATTGGGAATGCATTAATGGATGACGAGACAGATCAAACGGGGATGGTCGAGTATGCGTGGGATCACGCTGTGATATCAGATCGGGTGTACCATGATATAAAGAGCCAATGCAACTTCAGCCTTCAAAACCCATCCGAGGGCTGCAACCAGGCCCTCAATGAGTACTTTGATGTTTACCAGATCATAGACATGTACAGCTTGTATTCTCGTACCTGTGTTGAGAGTAATTCCAGCAGCACTAGACAGCATCCTGGGACCCGTGGCATTGCCCCTCACTTATTTTCCAAAATTGTGAGTTCCTCAATATCTTCGTCATTCCTTACTACTTCTTTACAATCACTGGGTCATACAACATGTCAATTCAGAGTGCGATGGGTATTTATCTTATGGCCTACTGCATATTTTATGTTAAAAAAAAGTGTAGGGAAAAATGAAGTAGATAGTGAGTAAGGAAAAAGACTGTTGAAAGCATTGTTTATGCACTGTTCTTGGAGCGTTGCCCCTCTAAGTACTAACATCTCGTACTGAGTGTTACTTACATATCTCACCTTTGAAACAAAATTTTGTTGACCAAGAACTCAGGAAGCCATTGGTGAAGAAAACTAAAGTATAATAATGCATTGTTTTTTCATGAAATAATGGAAATGGGCTTGCTGGTGCACAGTCAAACCAAGAGAACTTTAAGTTTGCATCTTGCGATACCATTTGACAATGAGCAAATTTTAAGTTTTAAACCATTAATCAATGAGTCAAATTGAGTTTCTTTTTTCCCTTTTTGGCAGAACGGGTGGCACAAGAGGCCGACTGGTTATGACCCATGCACATCTGACTACACCGATGTGTATTTGAATAGACCAGACGTTCAAGAAGCACTACATGCCAATGTCACCAAAATTTCCTACCCATGGACCCACTGCAGGTATACTCAAACTCTCTGTTATCTTGTATTGGGCACCAGTAGCAAGTGCATGTATTTGTCCAAGTACCGTATTTTCATCTAATTTCTAGGGCTTCTTACCTCTAGTTCCAGAAAATAGAAAGTAATTCCCACCAGGTCTCATCTAATTAATGAAACACCGAAACCAATGAAAGTGCTTAAAACCCTAAACCCTAAAAGTGCCTAAACCCTAGGATACTCTATAAAAGTGCCTAAACTCGAGGGTACCCTATGAAAGTGCCCAAACCGCTAAAACCCTATAATAGGAAAGTGCACCCTAAAACCCCTATGAAGTTGCCTAAACCTAAACCCCTGGGCTCTATGAAAGCGCCCAAACCTAAAGCTTAGGGTATCCTAAACCCTAAAACTCTTGAGTACCCTAAAACGCTAAAACCCTAGGGTGACACTTTCACTAATGGTAAATTTATTTTTGTAAAAGTGGACCTAGTGGCAATTAAGTATTCCATCTCTCTTTAATGGGAATTAAGTTTCACTTTTCTGTATTTAGAGGTAAAAATCTCTAATTTCTATGTCAATGATACATGAACACACCAAAAATATTTTGTTTGTATGTGGTGTATAACAATCGTTGAATTTTTAGGGTAAATGATGTTTAAGTTGCCTTATGGCATTTCATGCATAATGTAGGAGTTCAATGCATTGTTCATTGGAAACCTGACTGAACGTGTTGGATGTGGATCCTATACCATTAACTGAATATTGGGTGTCCGACGGGTATTCTTTTTTACCTTTAGAGGTGTCCATATACCATTAACTGAATATTGGGTGTCCGACGGGTATTCTTTTTTACCTTTAGAGGTGTCCATATAATGAAAGAAATGTGGACACGAAGTTTAGTTCCTCCTAGTGTTTTTTGGTACAGGTAAAAACTCACATATTTTGCTAAGTTAAGGGGAGGGGGGGAGTACAAATGGCAGGAATTGAAATCCTGTGCGTGAGGATGGGAGCGCAATAGCCCGACACGACACTTGGGCTATCCCTGTTCCTTTTTTCTCATTGCATGTACTTATGATTTACAATCAAACTAAGATCTTTGAGTTGAGTTTCAAAGCGGCTAGAATTTATGATCACCTTCAATGTGTGGTGCACCCTCATGCATGTGATTAAGCCTCGACTGAGTACAACCAAAGAAAGGCAGAAGGAAAAACTTCAGGGTATTGGAATATATAAGATTTGATGTATAAGATTTTCTTGTCCATATTATTAATGATCAATTACATAGAGTAAAATTAAATTATCAGAAGGTCGATCTGCTGATCAAAATAAATTATCAGGAGGCCAGTATTATATAAAGGCCCAAGTGGTGGTGCAAATTGCCAAGACCTGACCTCTTAGCCTCAGTCAATCTCTAGTCAAAGCTTAGGTTGATATCAATTCTGTTGTCCAAGTTAAGCTAAGGTCGCTAATAGAAATTTACAAGCAATGGGTGCACACGCAATGCGTGTGCTTCTGCCTAGTAACTGCAATTTTTGAGCCCTAAGAAATAGGAAACTGTAATGGAGTGGGTAATTAGATGAATCAAGTGTTTACGTTTATGTTCTTATGGTTACCGATGGCATATGTATAATAGAATGGAGATTTTTGTCCTTTCCATGTTCTATTGGGGAAATGAGAAATGTGAGCCAGCTTTATTATTTGGTCCACACCAAAAAAGGCTCTTCCTTTATGTATATGGAAAATTACAGTTAAAACATTTTCAGCCATTAATTTTTTTCAGTAAACCCCTGTAGAAGTTGCAGAATTTAACGAACTAGGGGAACTTACCTTTATAGTAACAGTTATTATTATAGATGTGCTTCAGAAAGCTAATCTTTTCTTTGTTTAAAAACATCCTACAAGAAAGAGAAAAGATAAGAACAATTCAATTTAACGCTGTTTTCTTTTTCAGTGATACTATTACATTTTGGAGTGATGCACCGGCTTCCGTACTTCCCATAGTAAAAAAGCTTGCTTCTGGAGGCCTCCGCATATGGGTTTTCAGGTTTTTATTATTTACAATAATATATATATATACACACACACACACATATACAGGGGTTGGCCTCATACAAATTTTGACGCAGGTTTTTTGTGGGACCCATTTGGAGTCCCACGCAAATTATTGGAGCTGTTCTCTAAATTTTTACCTTGATTGCAGTGGTGATACGGATGGCCGAATTCCGGTAACAGCGACGAGGCTCACATTGAGAAAACTTGGATTGAACATCACGGAAGATTGGTCTCCTTGGTACACCAGGCATCAACAGGTAAATATTTTACTGCTTTTCTGTCTTGACTTTGTGAAGAATATTATTTTCATTAATTTGATGTTTACATCCATATATATTTTTGATATGGCTATAATAATAAGTATGTATCTGTGGAAATTTCATAGGTTGCTGGGTGGACAGTTAAATATGATGGACTAACGTTTGTGACAATCAGAGGAGCTGGGCACCAAGTTCCTACTTTCAAACCTCGGCAAGCCCTTCAGTTGATCTTTCATTTCTTGACCGATGAGAATTTGCCATCTGCTCCATATTAAAATAGTAGCTATAATGTATTGTTATCTCTTTCGTGTTTTTACCTCATGAAATGAAAGCGGATAAAAAAAAACCTAATGAAATGAAAGCAATAGATCACTTCAAATATGGTGAAATCCAATCTGGTTCTTCGTTTTTTGCTTTGTTAGCTGAGATCAGTGTTGTCAAAATCTTACCATACATGTTACGTATCCTACAAGTCGATCCCGTTTGGAGATAAAATCAATACACATCACTGAATGTATTTTTAACTTTTTTTAAAATTTTACGACATGCATACATATGATATGTATGCTGCAATTTTTAGGAGGTCTATAGCCATTATGTGGTGTAGGGGTTATATCCCGTGTGCAAGTTAATCATATACTGTTTCTACAAATAGTTTGTAATGTGGTGTCTCTTCCTCGATTGCGCCCTTTTATCATGACCTCGTTGCAAATCTTGATCCACTACTGTACGAATGGGATTCTTCGAAGGATGGCTACTTCCAAGCCAACCTCCGGGTTGTAATCGCTCAACCACTTCCTTTTTTACTAAGTGATTGCTTAGGAACCTTAGCGCCTGATCCGGGCTGTTTCCCTCTCGATTTTGGATCTTATCACCCAAAAAGTCTGTTAGTACAACCAATCTAGACCTGGTACATCAAGTAAAATTGCTATGTAACTCTAAATGCATTTTATATTCAAGTGTGTGTGCAATAGCACCATTAATGATGCGATACGCGCATATTTTTGCGTATTAAATCATATTTTATAGTTCAAGATGTGAAGATTTTGTATTATCAAAGTTTTTATTTTTTGCAAAATGCGTGGCTGAAATCGTGAAAAATGCACAAACAAATTGGGACGGTGGGAGCATTATTCTATGCTTTTTGGTATATTTTAGTTATTAATTGAAATATTCAGTTGAACTTTTGATATGTGATTTGCTAAAATAGATTATAAACCAATATAAATGTAACGAGATTAAATTGTACACGGCCCCACCGTGTACAAGGGTTGTGCGGCAAAGGCATGGATCAACGCCACGTCACCACTTGGCTCATCCAGTGCGTTCGATTCCTCTCTCTCTCCAATCACTTCCTCACACTCAATTTAGTGTAATTCTTTTAGACTATTTATATAAATTAAAAAAATATGGTTAAAAATTTAATTGTTTCAATTTTCAATCCAATTAAACCAGTGTGAAGATCGTAATTAAAATTTGTTTTTAGAGCTCTCATAATTAAGTATTTGCTCTTTATTTGAGACCCTATGGAACAGAAACTTGGTTATAAGAGCTCAAGAGACAAAATTTAATTATGACATTTTAGAATAAAACGATCAGAATAATAAAAAAATTCACACCGGTTCAAACTGATTAAAAATTGGAGCACTTAAGTTCTTAACTATATTTTTTTAATATATAAACAGTCTACAAAAATTTAGTGCTCCAGTTCTCAATCTGTTTGAACCGGTGCGAAGATCTTATTATTTTGATTATTTTATTCTAAAGGCTCAATTAAATTTTGTCTCTTGAGCTCTCATAATTAAGTATCTGCTCTTTCTTTGGGACCTCATGGAGCAGATACTTAATTATGAGAACTCTAGAGATAAAATTTAATTATGACCCTTTAGAATAAAATGATCAAAATAATTCTTCGCACTCAAACGGATTAAAAACTGGGAAAATTTCAAAAAAACCCCTGAACTTTCTGACAATTTGCAAAAAAGCACCTGGACTTTTACTATTAACAAAAAAACACTTGAACTTTTCTGACAACTTGCAAAAAAACACCTGGACTTTCACTATTAACAAAAAAACACCTAAACTTAGCATTCCGTTAACAATTAGACCCCTGCAGTCCAATTTTGTCAATTTGTAACGGATGGAGCTAACGGAAGGCGTTAACTTTTTTTTTTTTTTTTTACTTTTTACATTCAAAAATTACTTTTTACTCTTTCTTTTTTTATTGGTAAATATATGTGCAATAAAGTTCTTTTTTTTCTTATTATTTATCAAAAATTACTTTAACCTTATTTTTT
>BPLS01000707.1:1109131-1133544 GCA_019656275.1 Rhododendron kiyosumense
AAAAATAAGGTTAAAGTAATTTTCGATAAATAATAAGGAAAAAAAGAACTTTATTGCATATATATATTTAACAATAAAAAAAGAAAGAGTAAAAAGTAATTTTTGAATGTAAAAAGTAAAAAAAATAAAAAGTTAACGCCTTCCGTTAGCTCCATCCGTTACAAATTGACAAAATTGGACTGCAGGGGTCTAATTGTTAACGGAATGCTAAGTTTAGGTGTTTTTTTGTTAATAGTGAAAGTCCAGGTGTTTTTTTGCAAGTTGTCAGAAAAGTTCAGGTATTTTTTTGTTAATAGTGAAAGTTCAGGTGCTTTTTTGCAAATTGTCAGAAAGTTCAGGGGCTTTTTTGAAATTTTCCCTTAAAAACTAGAGCACTTAATTTTTTTAAACTGTTTATATCTTGGGAGGTCAATTTCACCATCCACAAGACCGGCCTTATACATTTGGGGGCTCTAGACAACCTCACAATTTGGGGCCCTGTTTATTTATTTGTTTTACAAAATTCAAAACAAAAAGCAAATAAGAATGAAAATACACATATACCTAGAATATCATTCACTTTATTTAGTTTACATTTTAGAAAGTTATTTTGGATGTAATGAGTGGTAATGAGTGGAGAGAGATAAAGAGAGATTTATTGGAAACTGTGCCTAGAGTAAAAAGTTACTCTAACAAATGGGAACCAAACGGAGTGATTTTCTTTTTTTAATTTTTTTTTACTATTCTGAACTTGTAAAAATACTTAAACGAAGCATAAAAGAATAAATGGAATGCTAGTATTGCTGTGTTTGTTACATACTGTAGTAGTCTCCTTATGTTTTTGTTTGCGTAGCAGGTAGAATGTGATGAGCAATGGTTTTGTGATACCAACTAGGTAAACCCTTATTGGGGTAGGTTCAAATATCAATCGCTAATGGGCTAGATTCAAATATCAATTTCTAAAGGTTGTGAAGAACATTTGGTCCCAACCAGTTAAGGGTAAAAGGACTTACCGCTGGAACATAAACGAAGGATATACAAAAATTTAGGCTGTTAATTTGAATATAACATTTACTATTAAACATGGGGGACCAATTTGAGCCCAAATAATAGAGGTTCTAGGCAGTGGCCTCTTAGATATTGTCCTAAGGCCGAATTTGATCGTGTACTTGTGGAGAGCTCAATTATAGTCGAAGTAAAGTTATGTATGTATTAGCCCAACATAATCGATAATCTAGGAGGTTTTGAACCTAGACCTTAGAAGAAAGCAAATCCTTGAGTTCGAGGTCTTCACCATCAGGCCAATCCTTTCCGCGATTTTCTATACTCTGTTTGACTTCTCTGATAGAAGACAATACTTTCCGTATTCTTTTTTGGATTTACTGTCTCGTAATTGAAGAAGAAATTGATTTTCACCTTCCCCAAATTACTAACTATACTCCGAAAAGAAGAGTCCTAAAAGGGATTCGTAATTTGTGGAATGTGAAAATCAGTTGCCCTTTGTAAAAAGAAGAGTTTGACTTGCCGTCCGTTTATCTAACAGAATCGCACAAAGGGTCACATCGGAATGTGCTAGAAAGTCCGATTATAAAATTGTATGGAGTATTTGAAACGTGAGAGACGAAAGTCGAATTTGAAAACGAATGAGGGTAAGCAATGTAATTAAGAAGCCGTTCCACTTAAAAAAGGACAGTCAGTCCTAATGAGGTGGTCCTCATTTCTCCATTTTTTATCGAATTTTGATGATCCGAGCCGCTTAATGTGTTCAGAACGTAATTTTAAAGGTACACGCGTAAAATCCGCAAAAAAAATGATAGGGAAGGGCTTTATCCAAGCAGTTTTTATTTGAATTGTTCGAGAAAAACAAACAAAAACTGCTCAGATGAAACTCTTCCGGACATTTTTTTTGATGATTTCTCTTAATTACCTTTAAAATCACGTTCTGAATATATTAAGCGGCTCGAATCATCGAAATTTGATAGGCAAAAGGGAGACCCGCATTTTATTAAAATGAGATGATCCTTACGGGAGACGGACCGTAAAAAAGGAAGTTTAAGAAAAAGAAGATAATTTTAAGATAAAAAATTATGTATTTACGTAAATAATTTTTCTACTAATATGAATTTTATTTGATAAATCTTATTGAAATTTTTAAACGGTATTAAAAAAATTAAAAAATTATTTTTTATTTTCGTTATATTTGAATTTGAAATTACTTTTTTTTTTTAATTTTAAAGGAAGAAGATTTCGGGGGAAATCGGAACGCGTTAATCCTCTCATAAATTCACAGTTTCGCTACACGCACCCGACCCGGCAGGCCGTAGAGGATTCTGGAAGTTGCAAGTTTGCAGCCAGTAGTTCCGAGTGGTCGTTGGAGAGAGAGAGAGAGAGAGAGAGAGAGAGAGAGATGTCGTACTTGCTGCCGCACCTGCACTCGGGATGGGCGGTGGATCAGGCGATCCTAGCCGAAGAAGAACGCCTCGTCATCATCCGATTCGGCCACGATTGGGACGAAACTTGTATGCAGGTACCCTTTACCCCTCTCTCTCTCTCTCTCTCTCTCTCTCTCTCTCTCTCTCTCTGTTTGTATCTATCCTTTGTGTACTGAATCGGTGGTTCAGATGTATTCATCTTTCGGCAGGGTTTTTTTTAGGTCTACCATCGGTTGGATTTTATTTAGGGTTCGGAGTCTGTATCAATTTCATCGGTGCCTTAATTAAGATTACATAATTACATAATTTCTAATCAGTCAGTGAAGGAATCATTGATTAAACCCTGTCTAATCACTCAATCGCTGGGTTATATCGCAAGTATGAATTTCGGCAAGTATTAAGTAGTTACATGCCGATTCAACAATTCCTTCACATAATCACTTAATTAAAGTTCAATTTCAACTTAAAGGAAGTAATAAATAGTTGTAAGACAAGTCTATAACCGTGTAATGTAAGAAATATTTTTAGGGGGCCCACTTAGTCACATGGGTGATTATGTTTTGCCCACTTCCATTATGAGATATAAGTGGTGGTTAAGAAACTCTTCACTAACCCACTTTCTCAATTATGTTAACTCAGTTTCCATGATGGAGGGAAACTACAAGGTTTCTTGAGGAAGATTAAGGATTCCTAACCTAACATCTGTATGTAGTGTATGATATCCATCAATCAAGGCATCTCAAGTCATGCATAGGTTAGAAGACACCTAAATATATAAAGTGTGAGAGATTGGTGTTCAACTTGAACAACAATGGCTAGAGGTTATTCCGATCTTATTTCCGCTGCATATACCGGTACGTGTATTATTTATCTTACATATAAAGTATGCTAGGTCTTGTTCTTCTGCCTAAGTTACATAATCCTTTAGTAGGACCCTTCATTCCAGCTCGATATACTTGCTCTGTGCTCTTGCTATCAATCATCGCTCTCGCATTTTTAGTTGTTTGGGATTTGTAGGGAAGTCGCTTTCACCCTTGTGTGCTCGCTTTCGCTCGCGATCACATGCAAATTATGTGACTAAGCCTCTAATGCAGTTTCCTGACAAGGCCTCTCTTAATGCATTGACTTTCGAAACTGGATTGTGCAACAATTCTGTGTTTTACTACCAATCTTTGCTCTGGCAAATTTTTAGTAGTGTTGAATTTTTTCGGATGTCACTTTCACTCTCATTTGCCCACTTTCGCGCACGTGAGAGTGTGAATTATGTGACTAAGTTTCTGATGCAGTTTTGTGTATGCTGTATGAATACTGCTGACTCGTTGCTCTGTGTACATGAGAGAAACTTCTGCACATCCACTAACATATGTACTGCTCTGAATTAGCTTTCCTTTATGCGTATCGCTCAGTGACTTAGACAGGTTATAATCTTGAGGTGGATAAACTATATTGGCTAATAGAAAGCTATGGATGTGTATTTTGGTTCTCTTCATGTGTTGCTTTTGGCAATTTAAACCATTCCCTTTTCTCTTCGCATTTTCGTTTGCAGCTCAAAAAAAATAAAAATAAAAATACGCCAAGGTCCAGCTAAAGATAATTTCAAAAAAAAGAAAGAAGCGCCAGCTAATGTTGAAGTTTCATATTGTGAAAAATGGCATGCCTCTTTGATTGTCAGCACTCTCCCTAACTGAAAGAGTATGGTTTTCACTCTACAAGGGTAGGGAAACAGACGCCTCTTTTTGGAATCAAGCTCATAGTTTATGGTGATATGATCATTAGTTTTGGGCAACTGGGCTTATAGTTGTACCTAAGTATCTGCCCCAATGGCCATGTTGATATGGGTTGACACGCTGCTACAGTTTGCTTTTCAATCTTGTCTTCCAACATGTATGCTGAGCAGCTGATATGACTCATGTTCATGTTTTACCAAATTCCAAACTCTCCAAACTTTACTCGAACTTATTTCATTTATGGTTAATATACGCTTTCTTATTCTCTTTGAACTCAACATTAGGACCAATGAGCGATCTTTGTTAGTATCTCCCTATTGTTTCAGCAGATTAAGTAATTATATGGGCCAATGATATGATGAATTTGGACTTCATAGAACACTAATTGGGAAACTTGGAATTAGTTTTAATGAATTTCTGGTAGTGGGCATGGAGGTGGAGGTAAGAAGCGTGGACACCTAAAAGAAGGTGGCGTGTCTGTCTACACTCGAACACCCGTGGTGGCTCAAGGAATCTTTAGTAGGGTGTTCAAAAATATGAAAAAATTGTATAAACTCTATAACAAGATAAAGGAAAAAAAAAATGATATATTAACATCAACGGTCCGATGAAAAAACATGAAAATAGTCAAAATACATAAGAGATTACAATTTCTTTCTTGAACGGCCATAAGAGATTACAATTGCCCGGATGAGTTTTCATACTTTGAGACCATTGCATATAAAATAACCTCATACTCAATGGGTACAAAATATATCTTTTTCACAGAATGTAACCAAGTCTTTATTCATTGCAACATTTGTTTACCCCCATTATCATTTCAGGTGAGGGTAAGTTTACCCACTTTAAATGAGATATTTTTCAGGTCCCAATTTGATAATCATAACTAATCATTTTATGCAAATTGATTTGTTAGGAGACAATGCAAAAATTCAACTCACTTAAATATCGTGAAGTGCTTAATCTAAAAATTCAATTCCTGGGTCTAGAATTTTGACGCAACAAAATAGATTTATCAAGCACTTATCCATTTCCGAATGAGCTTAATTTTTGCATGGTCTCCTAACAAATCAATTTGAATAAAATGGACGGTTCTGATCAAAATTAATTGGGTAGGGTGTTTAATGTAGTGGGCAAACCAAAATATCTAAATTTTTTCTCTACAAAGTTTTTTGTCCAAGGTTTTCACTTGCATACCTATTGCAAGTTCTGGCAGTGTATCCGACACTGGACAGGTGTCTGGTACTCTTTTTTTCATGTCTATAATTATTTGGACATGTGTACGACACTCTTTCTGCAACATGCCCGACACTTCTTTTATGTCAATGACTAAGTAGTAAATGGATTGACACTTTTGGACACTTGCTAACATGGGATTAGCAAATACATTGAAATTTGACACATCACTATGATATACAAAGTTGGTAGAGTAGTAATTCTTACAACTCATCATATAAGATTTCTTTGAGAATTCCTAACCGTGGCCATGTCCTAGTTTTGTTTGAAATTCTTGAGTTCCATGTCAATCTAGATTCTTGATAACTTGTGTATACTTCTGGTGAAATCTATACATGACAATTGCTTGCATATCTGTATAGATGTATCCCCATTGTGTTGGTGTACTACATTTTGGAGAAATAACGTAGCTGCGTGCCCTTGTCGTGTCGTATTGGTCTCCCTTGTCTGGATTTGTGATTCTTAGAGGTGGAGGGGTGGGAAAGGGTGGGCGAGTTTGATGGCGGGCCAGTGGATGAGTTGGAAAAAATTAGGTTTAGGGTTGTTGAAGATGGTGGCATTTTGGTAGTTAACCATGTTTTGGAAATGGGTGTGAAAAGAAAATGGGGCTAGAGAGGATATTTTTTGGTTCAAATAGAATCACTCATTAAGACCTGGGGACAAATCATGCTCTTTAATCCTCGTAATTTTGCTCTTGGAATATTTGTCTTTTTTAATTTTTATTTAGTATCAATGGTCGATGAAAACAAGTTCACGAGTTAGACTTCTGCTACTATGGTAAAAAAGTGGTCGATGTTTTACCTTGTGTTTTGGATTTTCAAGTAATAAGCTGATTCTTATTGTTCTATGTCGCTTTTATTTTTGCCTTCTTTATTTCTTTAGGTAGCAAAATTCTTATATGCTATGCATTTCTTTTTCCGTTTGTGGATTTTAGATGGACGAGGTCCTGGCTTCAGTTGCTGAGACAATAAAAAATTTTGCAGTCATATACCTGGTGGACATCACAGAGGTACCCGACTTCAATACGATGTATGAACTGTATGACCCATCAACCATAATGTTCTTTTTCAGGAACAAACACATAATGATTGATCTTGGCACTGGAAACAACAACAAGATCAACTGGGCAATGAAGGACAAGCAGGAGTTCATTGACATCGTTGAGACCGTGTACCGTGGGGCCAGAAAGGGTCGCGGGCTGGTTATTGCACCCAAAGACTATTCTACTAAGTACCGTTATTGAGGGAAGCTCTTGGGTTATTTGCCGTTCATTTGAAACTGTATAATCAAGCAAAATCGTGTTTGCGTATTAGGCTTTGAAAATCTAATTGTGGTTAAGAATGTGAGGTTTATGCAACAAGTATTATGTTGGACCGTTTCCTTTTTCATGTGATTCTGGGCGTGGACAAAACTCTAGCAATCTGAAGCATGTTTGTGTCGATTGGTATTTATGCAGTATGTTGTAGTAGTTGACATTCTCTTGATGGCTTACGAGGACGTGTATTCATATTTTGCTTGCCTGGGGAATTGATAGGTGAACTGGGTTTTGAGAAGCTTGCCTTGCATGTAGTGGCGGAGCCAGGATTTCTGGGGGCTAGATTTATGGACATACGGAGTAATTTTTATCGGAACAAATATTTATTATCATAATCTTTTTTTAATTTTTGAACACATTTGTACATTGAAATGATTTTAGCCTAATGTAGATAAAGTATACCAATTATTTTGTTTTTTTCTTTAGGTAACTTCAGGTAACTTCAACAGATTGAGAAATAAAAATGTACAATAATCGATTTTTTGTCAAATCGAACTAAAATTATTAAGATTAAACATATCTATTCACGAACAATTGTCAATAATATTTAAAATTAGGTATATACAAAATAAAATTTTAAAACTCAAGAGCTTGGAGGAGGTTTGGGGCCCACGGACCTCAACATAGTTCTGCCATTGCATGCATGTTACTGACGTCCGACCATGTTGAACTCTTGCATGGTGTGACCTACTCGACAGTCTAAAACACTAGTTGTGTGTAAGATATCTAACAGGAATATCTCCATGCAATCTGACTACTAAGATTGGAAAGAATTGTGTGCAAGATCTCTGGCCTTCTCAAGTGTCGATGGGTGGTGACCTTTTCTGATGATGTTTTGCAGGGGACTGTTAGGGTTTGCTACTGTTGTTGGTTGTGGTCTGGCCCTCAGTCCCTACCTACTTCGGCCTTCACTGCCGTAGGCCGGTACCTGCTGCCGGCCTCTACATCTGGGAGATGCTAGCTCAACTTCACGGCGAGGCTGGGCTCCGGTGATTTGTGCCGTGGTGGTTGCCGGTGTAGTTAGGGTTCTGTGGTTGGGTTAGGGTGGGCCGGCTCAGGTTTGGGCTGGATTTAGGCGTTTGGGCTTTTTTGATTTATTTGGGTGCTGGGTTATGCTGTATTGTCTTATTTTGTTATGATCTCTGGTAGACCTTTGGGTGTTTTGAGCTATGCCCTTGTGGTGTATTTTCCAACTCTTTGTTGGATCCCCTTCCCTTTTTTCAGTGTTTTAATAAAATTTAATCTTTTGCAGATAAAAAAAAATGGAAGGATCTCATTTCAGCGTTTTGCAAACTCGATTTTCCCTTAATTAAATTTGATTAATTGTGTAATTAATTGTTTTTTTTATGTGTTTGTTAGTAGATAATTACCAAGGAAAAAAAAGAAGAAAACGCACCCTTTTGAATTTGATTTTTTTGGTTAAAAAATCCCATGTTTTTTTTCCTACTAACCCCAACCATCTTCTCACTCTCCCACTTTCCCTATGTCTCTCCAACCCTGTCTCCCTCTAACCTTATATCTCTTCCTCTTCTTTAATGTTAAGTCCTCTCTCTCTCTCTCTCTCTCTCTCTTTGCAAATAATGGGACCTTAGCATGGAAGTGGCCAGAAGTTCAAGAAGTCAGAGTGATATGGATGAAGGATCTGATTCGCTTAGTTTGAAAGAAAATTCAGAAGCTTCTTTTGGTGATCGTTGGGCCATGGAACGATTAGCGAGAGCTCTTGAAGGAACAGATAGAAGTGTCCAAGTTCACGTGCCGGACTTTGAAGGAAAGTTAGACCTTGATCAATACTGTGATTGGATTGCCTCTTTGGAAGCATTCTTTGAATGGAAAAACTTAACAGAAGAAAGAAATGTGCAGTTTGTGGCTACAAAATTGAAGGGCCATGCCTTGGTTTGGCGGCAGCAATATCAACGAAGTCAAGATGGAAGAGGAGTCCCAAGAGTTGGCACATGGCAGAGATGAAGTTAAAGTTGGATGAGAAATTTCTTTCGCTAGATTACTCTCAGTCCTTGTACCATAAGTTCCATCGTCTTCGCCATCGCAATGAATAATATGTGGCTAATTACACGGAGCAATTTTACAAGTTGTTGAGTCACATTAATCTTACGGAGATAGATGATCAGCTTGTTGCTAGATACATAAGTGGTTTGAAACTCAACCTTCAAGGGGAGTTAATGATGCATCCCATCCATTCACTTGAAGAGGAATATCAAATGGTGCTTAAAGCAGAAGAAAAGGCTAAATGGGCTCCTTTTGGAAAAGGTGACAGTGGTAAAGCTTTGAAAAAAAAGATGGTGACCCAAAACAAGAAAAATTCAGCACCAAACTCTGAACATCCAAACCCACATGCTGGGGGAGGGAAAAAGGACTTTGGTAAGGCTGAATCATCTTCAAGTTTCAAGTGTTTTAGGTGTGGTGAAGCTGGTCATCGCGCATATGAATGTCCTACCAAGAAAGCTAATGTGAATGTTGTTCAAAAAGGGCAAGAAGAAGAAGAAGAGGAAGAGCTTATTTATGATGAAGAGCCTGAAGGTGGAAGTGAAAAGGAATATTATGAACCTGATTATGATGCCGAAAGTCTTGTGATTCGACAGGTAATGATTGTTCAAAAAGATGATCAGTGGCTCAAGCATAACATCTTTCGGACTTATTGTTTGACCAATGGAAAAAAGTGTATCTTGATGGCTGATACTGGAAGTGTAGAAAATATGGTGACCAAGACAATGGTCGAGAAGCTGAAACTTCCATGTGAGCAACATCCTAAACCTTACAAAGTATCATGGTTCAAGAAAGGAGGAGAGGTTTTGGTGACACAACGGTGCCAAGTGAAATTCTCTATTGGAAAGGATGAAGATAAGCTCTACTTTGACGTCCTTCCGATGGATGCTTGTCACTTTCTTCTTGGGAGATGGTTGCAATATGATCAATTTGCTCAGCATGATGGGAGGAAGTACACCTACACACTTAAGAAAGGTGAGGTAACATTTGTGTTGAACCCTTTGAAGGATATCCCCACAAGTGTGGCATCTCAAGGCCCAGTTAACTTGCTGTCCTGTAGAGCTTTTGAACAAGTTTTTAGCAAAGAGAAGGTGGCATATGCTTTGGTGGTTGTAGGGGGAGATAAGGAAGATGCGAGAGATGCTCTTGAAGAAATTTCAAGTCTATTCTATAGATTCGAAGGCTTAGTTCCGGACGAATTACCTGCTCACTTGCCACCTCTTCGTGATATTCAACATTGAATTGATTTCATACCAGGTGCAATCCTTCATAATTACCTCATTATAAAATGTCATCAAATGAACATGTTGAATTGGAAATACACATGTTCATTGGAAAGACAACTTGAAGAATTGCTAAAAAAGGGACCGATGAAGTCCATGTGTTGTTCTATCTCTTCTAACACCAAAAAAAGATGGAACTTGGAGGATTTGTATTGATAACTGTGAAGTACAGGTTCCCAATTCCCTTTCCTGCTGACATGTTTGATATGCTTTGTGGTGCAAAGGTCTTTTCTAAAATTGACCTCTGGAGTGGATACCATCAAATTTGAATTAAATCGGGAGATGAATGGAAAACAACCTTTAAAACGAAGAGTGGCTTGTATGAATGGCTAGTCATGCCATTTGGACTTTCTAATGCCCCAAGCACGTTTATGAGGTTGATGACTCAAGTTTTGAAGGACTTTATGGGGAAGTATGTTGTTTACTTTGACGACATCTTGGTGGATAGCCAAAATAGAATTTAGCATGTCAAGCATCTGAAAAATGTGTTCAAAGTCTTGCATGACAACCAGCTCTACATTAACCTTAAGAAGTGTTCTTTTATCACTGATCGGGTTGTATTTCTAGGTTATGTTGTGAATGCAGATGGTATGCAAATGGATGAAGAAAATGTAAAGGCGATTCTTGATTGGCTGATCTCGAAAAGTTTTACTGAAGTGCAAAGCTTTCATGGCTTGGATTCTTTTTATCAACGATTCATCAAAAACTTAAGCACTCTTGTTGATCCTATGATGGATGTCTTGAAAAATAGGGAGTTTTGTTGGACTAAGGCAGCAGAAAAGAGTTTTCAACTTTTGAAGGCAAAGCTCGTGGAAGCTTCAGTGCTAGCACTACCCAACTTTTCAAAAACTTTCCAAGTTGAGTGTGATGTATCCAACGTTGGTATAGGTGTTGTCCTAATGCAAGAAGGAAGGCCGATGGCTTATTTCAGTGAGAAACTAACTGATGCCAAGAAGAAGTATTCAACTTATGACAAGGAGTTGTATGCGATTGTGCAAGCCTTGCGACATTGGGAGGAGAACCTTGTTGGTGTAGAGTTTGTTCTCTATTTAGACCATGAAGCTTTACGGTTTCTCAAGGCACAAAAGAAGTTGAATTCTCGACATGCTAGCTAGATATCTTACATGGAAAAGTTCTGTTTTGTTCTAAATCACAAAGCAGGTCCCTCTAACAAAGTTGCTGCCTCAGTCACTACCATGTACTCTGCCTTTGTCGTAGATAAAGCCACCGTGTCTTGAAGGGTAGACTTCCAACAGACTGGACGTTCGGGAAATATAAATGCATACCCTATCATCGACCTATGAGAGTCAAGATCCCCTGCATAATCTGAATCCACATTTTCTGAAGCCCCTTTTTGATCAAACACTATCCCTAAATCAGAAGTGCCTGCGAGATATGTGAAGACCCATTTAATTGTATTCCAATGCTCCTTTCTTGGATCTTCCTATACTTGCTGACCACATTGACAACATGCGATATGTCTAGTCTAGTACAAACCATTAGATACATGAGACACCCTATTGCATTAGCAAAGGGCACCTCTACCATGTGCTTTACCTCATCCTTTGAACTAGGATGCATCTTAGCAGAGAGTTTGTAGTGTGCCGCAAGCGGGGTATTTACGGACTTGGCATCTTACATGTTGAACCTCTGTCACACTTTCTGCAAGTAGCCCTTCTGAGACAACTTTAACTTACCTGCCCTTCTATCACGGTGAATTTCAATCCCAAGAATCTTCTCGGCAGCTCTTCTTCCTTGTTTTTTGTTGGGGAAAATTTCAGTTATATCCCTTCGACTTTAAGCGAAAATTCATTTTGGTCCTTCACATTTCAATTTGGACAAACATATACTTTTATTTTTCAATTGGTTTCAATGTCAACCCCGTGTTGGATGGTGCTAGTATTTTGGACGGAAAATTGTCTTGTGCCCAGCACATGACCTCTTTTGAGGGGTAGATTTGACCGTTCCCCTCTTCACCCCCCATTTCTCTGTGCAAATGCATAATTTAAACTTCTTGTACACCCCCCCTTCCCCCCACTTCTTCCCCCCCCCCCAGTTTCTACACAAGCTCATTTCTCACCCAAATAGTAAATTACCATTCCAATTAACAAAAATCACAAAATAGAAGAAGCAAAAAGAATAATTTTAGATCTCTCCCCCACGATTTCTACCCATTTAGCACTCCAATTAGTAAAAATCGAAAAAGCAGAAGAAAAAATGAAGCAAAAGAAGTAATTTCAACTCTCTCTTTCTCTCCCTTCTATTTCTACACAAATCCATTCCAATTAGCATAAATCGCAACAACAAAAAAAAAGAAGCAAAAAACAGAGAAATGGAAACCCAGCAACATAACCCTAATTATACTTGTACAAAAAATAGAGATCACTGTGTAGATAGAACTCCATTTTACGTAGAGACAGAAAAATGGAAACCCAGAAACATAAGCCTAATTAAAAACAAAAAATCTAATTCAACAATTGAAACCCAAAAATCTGATCGCCAGGCAGCCCAGGCTCTTGTACGTCGTCTTGATCTCGTCAATGACGCGTTACTCTTCACTCGCAACACCTCATACAAACTCTCTCCTCATCGCTGCTACTAATTCCTTGGTTCCAAGGACGGCGCCCTTTCGGCACACAAGCTTGAACACGGTGGCCGCCGGTGAGGTGTTGCACATTGACACTTCTCTGTACATGGTAATTGGATGGTGATTGGGGGTGGTTGAGGAGGCAGCGATGGGGTTTGGGGATGCTCTTTTTTTTTTTTTTTTTGATCTAGATGGGGTGCTCTTTTGTTTGGGTTTTTCGGTGGGTGGTTAAGAGGGGGAGGAGTGGAAGTGAAGTGATGGATAAAGTATGTGTTAATGGATGGGAGAGAGATTGGGGTTTGAGGGAGGAGTGGAATGACAAATCTACCCCTGAAAAATGGTGCACATGACGATTTTCCGTCCAAAAACTAACGCCATCCAACATAGGGTGGACATTGAAACCAATTCAAAAATAAAAGTATATATTTGTCCAAATTAAAATGTGAAGGACCAAAATGAATTTTCGCTTAAAGTCAAAAGGGATATAACAGAAATTTTTTGTTGCTCCCAACATGTCATCAACATATAAAGCAAGCAGAACATAAGAACCATTTACAAGTACTCGGTAATATATGCAACAGTCGTACTCACAGTGTGTGTACCCATGCGACACTATGAACGAATCAAAGCACTTGAACCACTACTTGAGAGACTGCTTCAAGCCATATAATGACTTCTTCAACAAACACACATACTCCTCATTGTCGGGTTCCTTGAAGCCTTCAGGTTGTTGCATGTAAATCTACTCGTCTAAGTCTCCATGGAGGAAAGCAGTTTTCATGCAGAGACCCATATTTTTTTCTTTTGTAATTGTACGACTTGTCGAGATATATGGTGTGGATTTACGAAGTAGCGTATCTGTGGAAAGGTATAAGGGTATTTGCGTGAGAAGTGCACGTGCGTGTGAGGTGTGGGAGCATGGGATTATTCTCCCATCCACTCCAATATTTCCGGGGGGAGACTTTCCCTAATTCTCCCATTCTCTCTTACGTCTCTCTCTCTCTCTCTCTCTCTCTCTCTCTTCAGCTCTCTTTCACTCTCTCCATCTCTTGACCAAAAAATTCACCAAATCAATGTGAATCCTACACAAACCGACCTTCAATTTGTCTTCTCTACGCGATTCAAGCCTTGAGTTTCATGGGTCTTGCTTGGAGGTGTATTTGGTTGATTTGAAGATTTGGGAATCTATGGCTTGATTGATCTTGGGGTTTGTTCTCCAAACTTGAGGTTGGAATTTCTTGCACTTGTTATGTGTTTATGAGTTGATTTTGCACCTTGATTGTGTTTTAGATTGTCAGTTGTTGTTGGGGTTTCATTCTTGAAAATCTGCAGAAATCATTGCTTGAAACTGCTGGGTATTCATACCTCACTTTTATGAGGTATTGATACCAACGTGCTTCTAGGAAAAACAGGCGTGGGGGTATCCATACCTCACTTTTATGAGGTATCCATACCAGGACCTCATGGGACAATTTTGCTCTTGCCGATTCCACTTCGATTGTTTTGACCCCCGATCACTTCTTAAACTTCTTTAAACCATCTCTAAATTTGATTGTTCGACCTCTAATGATATTGATTGTTCTGGATCCCGAGACACTCGTTAAACGTAATCTTAGCATCGTTGTAAATGGAAGACATATCGTAAGGTTGTTTAGGAGTACAACACGCTATATAAGACATTGTGGTGAGTATAATGGGTAGTTGTGAGAGTGGCTAGTGATTCAAAAGGTAGCATAGTAATTCGTGTCCTCATGATTCGTCTCGTCGATCTTTCTAAATTCCTTTGGCACTCATTCTATGAGATTTAAGTATCGATACTAGCGGGTAGTATGTCGTAGAGTCGCTATGGGTTGGTACGTTACGTCGGGCATGGTGTTATACATGGGAAAAAAGGTGTGAACCTATGTATTTGTTGATTTATGACATGGTTGATTGTTTGTAATAAAATGGGATATGAATGACTGTTTGAGATTATGGACACAACAGAAACTTGACACTACGGGTATCACCACTCGGTGGTGAGATGACCGGACTTGACACTACGGGTATCACCATGGACATTCGGTGAGATGATCGGACCACACAAATGAACGGGTGTCACCATAGACATTTGGTGAGATGACCGGAAACAAGCGAGACATGTGAAAACCTTGATTGATGTGATATGTGATTAATGGAAAAATGACAGAAAGGTTGATTTTTATCAAATATACTTTTTTTAAAAAGGGAAAGGATTTTAATAAAAATCCTTGGCTACTCTTGAGCGAATCAATGATTTCCGGTATTTGTGCACAGAATCAACAGACTCCAGCTATTTAAGCTCGAATCAACGGAGTTTGACCATTACTAGTCATGTATTTCTCTACATTACATCTACTTGAAAATAGAAGAGAATGATTTATGGAAAAGGATTTTGGTGACAATTGGTAATGAGGAATGGGATGTTGATGACGAATGACAAGAAAATGAGATAAATTGTGGAATCATATGATATGTGGTTAATGGTTGAGAAACCTGTTATTGGTTTGTTATGATTGATGTGAGAATGATAATGGTTTAGGCTTGACATAAGAGTTGATAGATCCTTCAAATAGGATGTCTAGAATCTTTTGATCTTAGTGTGCTGCTTGATGATAATCATGTGTATTTGGGCATATCAGTCGATATTCACTCACTCTAGATGCATAACTTGATACATTTTTATATAACTTGTGCATAGATTTCTCTACTGGGCACATGTTTGCTCAACCCTATCATTTTTAGGTACACTACTAGGACATAGTCATGAAGAGTGTGGAGTGCATGTACATGTCGTTGAAAAACCTATTTTCAAAAGAATACCTGTCTATCCTTGTATAATAAACTATATTGTATTGTATTGTAAAGCTTAACTTGGAACACTGTATTTGTAATGCCCGAATTTTGGGTACGTTAAATAAATATTTTATTATAAAAATGAAGCGAGTTCGGCTCGTTATTACATCATAAACCTTACAAAAGTGCTTTTATTCAAATAACAGACGGTACTAGGGTTCCTATCTACTGCTCCGCTCCTTCCTCCATCTTGGCTAGCTCCTCGGCTTCGAAGGCCTCCACGGTGAAGATCTCGCCCTGTTCGTCTATGAGATCTGACACATTATATCGGCGTCACCACCCATATAATATGCCAGGGTCACCACTAGTAACACCATGAGCTACGAAAGCTCAATAGAGTAAATCCTACCCACTAATCCTTAACTTAAAAACAATAGATCATAAATAAACATCGATTTCCGCATGATACGCGTATACACAGCTATAAAAGACAATAACAATAACACATTCCCATTCATTAACTAATGTTGGTGTCCAAGATTTCTCGTGTTTCTCCTACGCGACTTGTCATAGATCGTGTCACCATTTTCCACTTACAAATCAACATTTCAAAATCTTTTGCATTGGCTCCGTATCGCGGATAACCAAGCCACACACCTAATCTCGGTTCCGCCGTTTCGGGTTCCCGAGTATCCTCACAATGGTTCCACCGCACCGGGTTCCCATTGGCACACAAAACTTGCATTAGCTCCTCTCCACGGATAACCAAGCCATATTACCAATAAGGCTACCATGTCCGGCCCTATTGGCTATCTTCACAAAGGGCTACCAAGTCCGGCCACATTGTGGTTTTCACAACCCACGCAATGGCCTACCAAGTCCGGCCACATTACGAGTTTTCGAAACACATCTCATCATTATCCACACCCTAGGTGTTATGTTTCTACTTCCTTGGTTTTCGTGTCTCGTTTACATGCATAAACTCCGCGGTAGGACTTTTCTCATCAACAAACATTTTTCAAAACTTGAAACTAATTTAACAAGATCATCCAACTCCGATCTACTTAGCATGCTTGAATCACCAAGAACAAACATAAAACATGCATTTCCAACATTTAATCAAAAGATAACCTTATCTACTTTAAAAAAAAGAATTGAACAAAGCTACTTCTTAACGACGTTCTATTCTCCAACATACGATTTTTATGCAATACCTAGAGTTAATGGGCTAGGATTCCTACCTTACTTCTTGGCGGTAGTCGGCTACGGAAAATTAGTCGGTGGTTTTGAAATCGGCGGCGTAACGGCTCCGGTTGCTTCAAAAGGAAAAGAGTTGTACTTTCTTTTCCTAGAAACAACTTTACTAACTAAAGTAAGCTACTTTTATAGATCTAAAGGTGGTTTTGGAAGTGGTTTGGTGGTATTGCTCAAGAACTTCTCAAGAACTCAAGAAAACTTAGAACTTTAGGACAAGAACACTAAGAATTCTAGAGAGAAGGAAGAGCAATGGTTGAAGGTGTGAGTTGAATGGCATGGGAATGGCTCTATTTATAGCCAAAGTCTTGATTATTACCCAATGGATAATATTTCCACTAGCAATCTTTGTCCAATGGGTAAAAGGCTTTGAATGACTAGATTTGTACCTTGGATTTGTTCTTGGAAGATTTTGGGAGAGAAAGAATAAATTGTACAAGATTCTTGTGTTAAACAAATGTATTAGTACAAAGGAGGTTAGTTTCCTTAGCTAGGAAGAAAGATACCCAAGAATTTGAAAGAATAAGAAAGATCAAGGAAGGTACAACCAAATCTTCTTCTTCCTTCCTTCCTCCCTGTCTCACTCTCTCCTCTCTCATGTACTAACATGTATATATATATATATGTATATATATTGCAAGCATACAATTAAAATATATGTACTTTTGTACAAAAGATCAAAAATAGTCTAAAAGTTCAAGATTTCCTAATAACTAATGAATTCAGCACATGGTACTTAGGGCAATATTCTAATCTACCAAGTACTTATATAATATATACATATGTACCCATGTACCTTAGGAAGAATCAAAATCCCAATAAAATAATACCAAGGGTACTTTAGGAATCTTAGTACTAAGTACTTTTATATTAAAATAATGGGTACTTTGACACATGGGTTTAAAAGAAAATATTAAATTAATCAACCCATGTACTTTGGTGAAAGACTAACTCTTTTACCTAATGGGTAATAATTCCCCTAACTTCTTTTATTCAATGGATAATAGTTGCTAGGGTATTAATATACTAATATAATCAAAAAGTACTTTAAAGTAATTAAAAAGTCTATTTTTTAAAAGATAAAAGTACTTAGCCAAGTATACTTTTAATATAAATAATTGGGGTTCCATTATCCAATGGATAATAGTTTCCCTAGCAATTATCGCCCAATGGACAAAGAATAAAACCAACATAATTAAAAGAAAAAGAATAAACAATTCTTAGTCTAGGATTAAAAAGGTTCAAAGGGTTCAATGAGGGGCAAAACGGTCATTTACGGTAATTAGGTGACTTCCCAGTTCGATTACTCCAACTAATCGGTTAGAAGCTAACTAGGCTTGCTAAATAGGGCTTAAAGGTAAGAAGCGAAATTTCAAGGGCTAAAATGTAATTACGACAAATTTTAGGAATTAAAAGCAATTCAAATAAAATTCAAATATTTAACGAAATTTTTACTGACCAAAAATCAGGGTTGTTACAGTATTTGTGGACAGATTTTGTGGATTCGGGAACTGTATTGCATCTTATGGTATCGTATGTACTAATGTGAGGGTTTCGTATATCAAATTGTATAGTTATTTATGTTGAAAATTGAGGGCATGGCATTTCACATCAAGCTACTCTAACTCCATGTCATGCAAAGCAACCATTGCCATTACTACTCTGATAGAAATGTGCTTCACAACTGGTGAGAAGATTTTATTGTAGTCCACTCATTCCTTTTGTGAGTAACCCTTAGTAACTAACTAAGCCTTGTACTTTTCACCCACTTTTGCTGACAACGCTTCCTTTTTTCGATACACCATTTGCACCAATGACCTTCTTCCCCTTGGACAATTTCACCAATTCCCAAGTTTTATTCTTGTGAAGCCATTCCATCTCTTTTGCCATTGCAACTAGCTATTTGTCGTTGTCGGTACTTGTAGCGTCCTTATAAGACAATGGATCTCCATTACCAGCCACCATAGCGAAACTAACCATGTCCTCAAAACCATTCCGAACTTGAGGTTTGATGACCCATTTTCCCCTTTGTTTCACAACTATGTAAGGCTACTTTTGCTGTTACTGTGGGTCGTGATCAACATTGCATGTATCACTGAAAAAACCAAGCCCTTTAAGCTCCACCTCGACTACAAATTCCTCCCTCGGACCACCCGTTTCTGTTTCCTCATTTTGATTCAACATAAATGCCTCATCAAACATAACGTCCTTGCTGATCACCTTCTTTCTTACCTCAGGATCCCAGAGCCTATACTCTTGAACACCTTTTTCATAACCAAGAAAGACACACTTTCTTGATTTGGAATCAAGCTTCGACCTCTCTCCACCCTGCACATGCACGTAAGTAGGACAATTAAAGATTCTCAAATCTGACAACTTAACTAGTTTACCTAACCAAACCTCCCATAGGATCTTGAAATTGATGGATGATGATGGAGACCTGTTAATGAGGAAGTATACTGTGTTAACTGCCTTTGCCCAAAATACCTTTGGTAACCCTACATTTAACCGCATGCAACTAGCCTTCTCTATCAAGGTTTTGTTTATTCTTTCTGCTACTCCATTCTGCTGTGGAGTCTTTCTGACTGTGAACTGCTGAGTAATCCCTTTTGATTCCCAAAAGGCCAAGAACTTACTCTCTCTATACTCTGTCCCATTATTAGTTCTAAAATACTTTATCTTCTTCCATGTTTGTGTTTCAACCTACACTTTCCACTTTTAAAAGTCAAACACATTAGACTTATGCTTCAAAAAATACACCCATACCTTTCTAGAATAGTCATTGATGAAGCTGACAAAGTAATGGGCATCACTGTGGGAAGATACCATGACTAGACCCCAGACATCTGAACGAACATAATTGAGGACTTTCTTGCTTGTATGAACACTCGTCTTGAAACTAACTCTGTGCTGCTTCCCATACATGCAGTACTTGCAAAAAATTATCTTACATGTATTGACTCTCTTCAACAAGTCACGTTTATGAACCTCCAACATACCACGCTCACCCATATGGCCAAGCTGCATATGCCAAAGTTTCACATCATCCATGCTAGATTCTGTAAGTGTGGAGATAACAACTCCACCTACAACCATGTCCCCAATCAGTTTATACAAATTAGCCACTTTCTGCCCCTTCTTAAGCACCATAGCCCCCTGCAGATTTTCATTGCTCCACCTTGTGTGGTGTACATACACCTAACTAAATATAATGCTCCCAAAAAGATTAAATTCTTCCTAAGATCAGGCACATGTCTGACTTTCCCCAAAATCCTCACAACTCCATCAAACATCTTAATTTTCATAGTACCGATTCTAATGGCTTTGCAAATTGCATCGTTACCCACTAGAACCGAACCACCATTGCAAGGCTTATATGTGTCAAACCAATCCTTATTAGGGCACATATGATAAGAGTAAGCAGAATCCAAATCCATACCTGAAGAGACTGAGAGTAAATTTGCGTCGACGTCATCTGATCTGTCCTCTACAATGCTTGTGGACTCCATCGGCTTCTTTACATTCTTCTTCCCCTTTAGATGTTGTTTCAACTCATCACATTGATTCTTGTAGTGCCCGCTTTTGTGACAATAGTGACACTCCACGTCCTTCTTCGTGTCTGACCTCCCCCTCGATTGTGACCTTTCTTAATTCGAACTACCCTTTCCTTTTGACTTGCCTCAAACTTGGCTCGACTATGGTTTGGTAACAACAAGCCATTGGTCTACATCAGCATTATCATCCCTCTTCACCTTCTCATGCGACAATAAGCACTAATAAGCTCCTCAATAGATAAGGTTTCCTTCCCATACAACATCATTGTCACCAGATGATCATAAGATGAAGGCAACGATGCTAGCAATAGGATAACCTTGTCCTCCTCCTTGAGCTTTATCTCAAAATCCACAAGTTGCGAGTTTAGCATATTATAGGAATTAAGGTGTTCCAAGAAATTCGTACCTTTCCTTCATCTTCAACCCATACAATTGTTTCTTGACATACAGCTTGCTGGTAAGATTTTTCCTCATGTGCAATCCTTCAAGCTTCGTCCAAATCGCATCTGCCGACTTCGAGTCTAACACATGGTGACTAACCTCATCGCCTTGTTTTAGGTGAATCGAACTACCAAGCTTAGCGTCAAGGTCATCCCAATCCTCGTCTTTCATACAATCAGGCTTCGTCGTCTTCTCGAGTAAAGCCTTTGAGACACCTTGTTGGATTAATAAATCCCTCATTCGCTGTTCCCAAAGAGAGAAGTTATTCTTACCGGTGACCTTTTCCACCTCATATGTGGTATTCGTCATCTTTATTGAAACCCTAGATTAGAACCCTAACTAGGCTCTCTGAACCAAAACCCTAACCTGGGTGCTCTGATACCACTTTGTTATGGATAAGAGGAAGACATAACGTATCTATCAAGCAAAATCAATCTCAACAAGAACAATAAGATGAAGAACGAAAGAAAAACAAGAAACCAAGCACATAAGAACACAAGAGATTTATGTGGTTCGATACACAAGCTGTGTATCTACTCCACAAGGGAAGGAACAAATCAATCCACTATACTCAATAAGGATTACAAGCTTTGATCTCCTTACAAGTGTATCTCTCTATCTCTCTTGGTTTTTCTCTCCTCTTTTCTGTTAAAACCCTAGAGATTGCTAAACACATATATTTATAGAGTAACTCACAGGGCCAACTGACCCAATGGGCCCCTTTATTAAATTGAAGCCACACACAACATCACCTGTATCCGTTTCTAGTAGGTGACATCATGAATGACACTCACTGTGCATGCGGTCGAATGCATGTGTTCGGCACGTGACCCCAGACATCACATAGGATACGACTTGATCATAACATCAGCCATTTGGGCCTGTCAAGAAACATCCATCCCAGTCTCTGGGTCCCCATACTAGGCTCACAGTCTGGGATTTCATGAGACGGTTTCACTAAGCGTTTTGCCCAATGACGTCTGGCCTAGATGAGCCCCAATGAGATGGGCTACTGGCGGAGCTAAACCCATTGGTCTATCGAACTTGACCCACTACAACTAGTTCATCTACATTTATTCTATTTATTGAAATAATTTAATGCGCTACAAAGTCCCAGAAGGGATGGGGGTTGGGACAAATAATTAAAAATTAACTCAACCGTAAATTCAAAGTCACTAACCAAGTTCCATACTATGCAATTCAAATCAACAATCAAAGTAAATTGCAATAAAGCTAAAGAACAAGAACATGTGATATACGTGGAAACTACTTAGGGTCATCAACACACCCTAAGCATAAAAACACAAAGTAAATGATAATGGTGAAGATTTTTGTTAAAAATAATAAAATCTAGATTGTATTCATGGAGTATTATAGAATAACACTATATTGGCAAGTGAAATGATCAAACACAAGGTTTAGATCATCTTAGTGCATCAAAACACAAAGTAAATGAGAGTGAAAGGGTTTTCTCTCTTTAGAAGTGGGCTGATGCAAAAATTTATCCTAAATGGGTGAAAATGTGATTATATGGTGTATGAACCGAAGCCCTAGGACCAATGAGAAAGAAACACATAGGCTAAAATAGTGAAGCGTTGTGTCGCCACGGAGGTGTCATGCAAACATTTAAACGCGCTAGAGAAGAACTGAGGCACTATGGAGGTGCTTCTCCTTTTTAAAGCGCTAGAGAAGTGCCGAGGCGCCATTCATCAAAGATGAAAAGCTAGCGCTAAGGCACTACAAAGGCGCTTCTCCTTTTTAAAGGGCTGGAGAAGCACTGATCCTAAGGGGCGAAAACCAATGCCTTAGAAAAATTTGTAATAAAATTAAAATTTTTTGCCTCTTTCATTACAAAGCTCACACATTCATGTATTTAAACTCAAAAATACCAAATGACAAATGCCTTAACTTTCTTAAACAACATGATTCAATTAAAAGCTAGACATAAATTTCACATGATGCATGATCAAAGTTTAGACTAAATGTGAAATGAAGTGCAATGCAAATATACCTTTTTGAATCACACTCCAAGCGCTTGAGCGTTTCATAGGCTTCATCAACTCATCTTGAGACACAGGTGGAGATTCTAGACTAAATCAAAACTATAACTACCACCCCAAAACCCAATTACACATAAACAAAATGGTTTGACTTAACCTGGAAAATGCCAATTACATTAACATTTATAATGGTATAGCAATTGAGGCTGGCTCACAATTTATGCTACTGAAATTGCCCTTTTAACAATCACATTATTACAAATGCCTACCCTTTCAACTACCATATCCCACTTTCAAATTGCAAATGCATTTGCGTGTGCAACAACTTCTGGTCTATATAATACTATAGCAAGTGCTCATCTCAACAACCGAACTAGACCACCCTTACATATTCAGTATTCTCTACACTGAAAGTCATGAGTTGCATCTAGCAAAATTCAAAAAAAAAATTTTGAAAGGCAATTTTTTTAATTAATCTTTGAAGATTACAAAGACTAAAGGAACAAGGATTTGACGGCATCATATCCTTAATCAAGAACAATCCTATGCCCAAAAATCTGAGACCTAAATTCGAGATTGACAAGTTACCAACCAAGAAAACACTCATTGGGACAAGCCTGCATCAATAGAGCCAAGCCCAGAACATAAAAAAAACCTTGGCCCTACCAACAGCAACTGAGCCGTTGTCCACCTTCAAGACAGGCCTCCTCCAGCAGCCTAGAGTCACCAACAATAGCCACCACTTCACCACCGCGTTGTGATCTCCTCCAAATGCAGCCACTACGCCACCAGACCACATCACCAAAACTAGCCAGCACCGAACAATAGCTTTAACTGATCACAGCTTCGATCCGTTGGAGTAGAATGTAGATCATAGTCCGGCGATAACCCTGAACACGTCACCAGCCGACGAGATCCATACCACCATAAGGCAAGAATCGGCTACACCAAGCAGTGTAGGCCGGCAAAAACTTGCCAAAAGCACCCCAAGCTTGAAACGCCACCATCCAACGAGAGCCACAACGCCGTTAGGCAAGATCCGGCAACACCTATTAGTGTAGCCGATGGAAAGATGCCCGAATGGAAGCGGTGACAAGAAAGAGGTGAGAAAATCGAGAAAAGAAGATGGAAGAGGAATGGTTAAAGCAATAGAGAAAAAGGAGGGAAAAGAGGTACAGTGGTGGCTCCAAAAATTTTTGTATAGGGTGTTAAAAAATTATTTCTAACTCTACTAGGTTTATCAGCCCATCATATATACACAAAATTTCACATGAACAAATACATAATATGTTACAATTACTCTCGGTGAATTTTTTATTTTGAGACAAGCAAGATTAAACTGGTGCATAAATATCCTACTCATATTCTTTTGTAGGAAATTGTGTGGTGAATAGGTTCGAATGGATTTTTTTTGGCACATGCTCTTGTTTTCGGAAATATAGGTTAATTACGTTAGAGAGAAATCAAAACACTTTTTTTTTGGTCAAACAGAAGACCAAACCAGAACACTCTACCGATACCAATAGATCATTTTTTGTACCTGCATTTTTCAATTTTTTGTTAAGAGTGTACGGATTAATGTATTAGGTGTTCAATTATAAATTACATGAATTTATAGACGTTCATAATGTAGGATTCAGTGTTCAAACAAAACATAAAATAAAATTATTACATGTATACATATTTTTGGGTGTTCAATTAACAACCCTTGCTTGGCTGTAGAGCAGCCAATGAAGAGAGAGAGAGAGAGAGAGAGAGAGAGAGAGAGAGAGAGAGAGAGAGAGAGAGAG
>BPLS01000707.1:1135809-1199081 GCA_019656275.1 Rhododendron kiyosumense
AGGAAGTGCCTAGGGGAGGAGAAGGAGGCGCTTCCCCCCCAGCCGAAACCCTAGATGGATGTTCGGTTCTTCAAAGACTAGAGAGAGAGAATTGATAATTATTTTTTCTTATTGATAAGCACCCAATAATGCATATTCTTGGTGCTTAAGTCCTTAGTTTTATCACTTTATGTTTAGTTAAATTAGTACTTTATTTGATATTGCGCGTAAGGTAGTTTATTTCATTTTGTAGGAAAATCGTGCAACAAGAGGGTTTTAAAGTTTAAATCCAAGCTGGAGGCATCCAAGACTTAAGAAGGTCAAGAATGGAGCCACCAGGGCCCAAGAACGAAGAGTCGAAAACCCGTTGGGTGGCCAAGACCATTGGAAGTCAAGCTGGAAGCTAAAAATCCAAGAATTTCGAGGCCGGTATCAATGCACAAAGTGTTGTATCGATACCTGTTTATAAGCAAATCCCAGTCAATTCGTAGACTTTGGGTATTGATACAACATTACTTGTATCGATACCGAGTGGCTACGACGGCCCAGTCAAAGCTACTCGGTATCGATATAGGTGTATCGATACCGAAGGTCTACGTGGCAAGTTTTTAGGTCGTTTTTGAGATATTTTGTGAGAAAAAATGGGGTTGTATAAATACCTCTTTATGTCACAAATATCTAACACACACATTTTCTAGATTTAGGATAGATTTTACTTACTTGTTGCTTACTCTTGCTATTGTTCTTCATTGTTGCTTAAATCTTGCATTTTCTACCTTAGATATTTGTAGTTAGTTGTTTTACTCTTCATTAAAGTTGTAGCTACACTATTGACCTATCTTAATCTCTAGTTTAATTTGAATTCCATCATGTTTTCAATAATTTTCTTTGTTGATTCAATTCCTAGCATGAGTGAGTAGTTTATTAGGCTTGGTCATAGGGTGATTTGTAGTTCATGACTTGGCCGGGTTGATCATGCCTTTCTCAATAAATCTTCAAGTTAGTTGGGAAATCAAGGTAGTTCGTGTTTGTCTATCAAATCTCGGCGGTGTAACCTCTTTGATCATGCGTAGGCAAGAGCAAACGTACTTGCCACGCATTGATGCTTGGAGCTATGTCATCCCTTGCGTTCGCTAGATGAATACTAGAACTTTCTTGGTGTTTTGACTCCTGTTCTAGTAAATAGTCTTAATGATAAATCTTCCGGGTTGGGAGATCGTTGACTTGTATCTCAACCTAAGTAATTCGCGAGAAAAGTTGATTGATTCGAGTTATGGGTGTTGAAATCCCCTAGACCTAGTCGCTTAGTTTAAATCGTTTTCAAATAACACTTTTATTGCCCATTTTATTTGTTTCAAACTACTCCTAAAGTTAGCCGTATCAAGGCCACAAAACTTGCTCTTACAAATCCAATCGAGCCATGATGATATTCTCTTGGGTATGATCCTGAACTTCTAGATTATTATGCTTCAAGTGATGTTTTAGCCTTACACTTAGGGTGATCATATATTTCGATATATCGACGACAAAGCACTTATAGGGAGCTTCTCTTTGGTATTTTTTTTCGGGTTATTTCTTGATTTTTGGTTTATTCAATTTGGTGCAATTGTGAACTCTTACCTATTGGAAAATCCGAAAATGGAATTTAACCAAAGAGCATTCGCTGGGTTTTGACCCAAAAATTAAAGTGGAACCCATAGTACATGAGGTGGGCCCATTTGGGTTTTGGAAAACTCCTTCTTAGGGGTTTAAACCGGTGAGTGGACTAGTGGGTAGGAAAGCTAGAGTATTATCAAACTCAGCTCTTGAATAGGCTGAATACAAGATAAGCAGAGCTTCTAAAACTTGAATTCTAAAACTGACTGTAAGTCTGACTTCTGACTTGGTTACTACATCATTCTTGGTTCCTTTTATAGAGTAAGGACCTGAGATTTACAAATACTGCATGACACAGCCCTGTGACTAAAGTTTGTAACTTTTTTGTTTCGGTGGAGACATGACTAAAGTAGGTGCTTGTTGTCGTTTGAAGATGCTGGCTGTTGCCACTTTCGGTGCTGATATGACCAAAAGTAGGATACAACTTTTGACTATTGCTTTTATAATGTTGATACTTTCATGATGTTGCTCTGGATATTATGACTAAAGTAATTGCTTGTGTCATGATGACTAGAAATGATTCTTCAGACTATCACCAAATGGGTCCTAAGCATCCTGGAAAGGTGATTCATATGGATTTTTGTGGGATGTTGCTGTGGCTGATTTTCGTGAGGACTGATCATCCTCTTCTTGACTGACTTGAGCTATTAGCTGCTGGGCTAACATTAATAATTGTGAGCACTTAGTTTTTGTCTTAGATTTTGAAGGTCCAGAAAAACTAGGTGTTGGGCTCTAAGCCTGATAGTGGAAATGTAGGTGAGCTTGGCTGTGGAAGAATAGCTGCTTGCTTACTTGGTTGAATTTGTTTGACTGGAGTTGGAACCTTGGCTGGAAACTTTGTTTTGACTTGGTAAATGATTCGTTGATATTTGAACGAATCCCACCATTTTACCAGATATTGGCAAGTAACTGTTTTGCTGATGATATTATACCACCATTTGAAAATCCACGGAACTTTGTATTTTGCCATGAACAGTAAGACGGCAGGAATCTAACTAGTGTGACTATTTACTTGATACATGGAGGAAAAGTAATTAACTTGATCCATAAGCTCAAGTGGTAGGAGGTCAGGAATGGTGCCATTCGATTCCACCATTGATAGATACAGACTTAAACTTATGGTCAAATGAAAAGAACCAAGAATGGGTAAAAGATTCATTTTCATAAAGGGTGACTTTAACCCATGAATCAATATAATCATAATAGTTATACTAAATCGAATGATTAGGAAGGTCTTTGAGTGGAGATGGGTGTCCCCATTCATCCAACCTGATAATGTTATGAATATAGAGAGAATGGTAAATGACTTTACTTGGATTGACTCTATCGGTAATGGGTTTTATCATTATGAATTTGTGATGTAAAAGAATATCATTATAAAAGGAAAGTGTTTTGTTTGGATGAGAAGGGATGAAATGCCATCCAGGAGGAAAAAAGGATTTTACTAGTTCAATTGGGTTGTGAATATTTTTGTGAAACGGTTCAATGGAAAATAAGTTGGTGCTGATTGGTTTAAGAACATATTTTGTGGTTCTTGTAGGATAAGGGAACTTTGGTTAACTGGTTTGAATAGACTGGGCTGAACAAAAGGGATCAACTAAAATATTTTGGCTGGATGGTGCAACACTTTGACTGGATGATGGAGTATATGCTGATGTAGAATTGTACCAGTAGAATTGAACCTAGTTTTTGGGATTTGCCCAAGAACTTGATACCTGTTTGCTAAATCAGCAGCAGGGTGAACAAGCTGATTTTTGGTAGTTTGAACTGATTTCTTACTTTTTTCTACTATGGTTGAACTGCATGTACAATAATAATTATTGTTTACTCTCTAGTAAGAAAATCAGGAATAGAATTTTATTCTCCTTTAATATATTCAATATCAAAATAAAAAATACTAAAAATTGACTGTCATCTAGCAAAGATTTGTTTACTCGCTATATTTTTAACATATTTTGCACTTTTGAAATGAACTCTGACTAAAAACGTTTGATTTAATATATCATCTTGAAATTTTGAAATACATAATACCATTGCCAAAATTTATTTTTTAATAGTACTATAATTGCTATGTGCTTTATTCCAAAAACTAGAATGGAAACGAACAATCTGTTCAGAAGAAGTAGGATGGATTTTTTGGAGAAGAATACTGCTATATCCAATATCAGAGGCATCAGTTTGAATAATCTTAAAAGAATTGACTGTAGGAATACCTAGACATAGTAATGTCTTTACATATTTTTTGACTTTCTGGACTATAGAAGAATGTATGGATGACCAAGGCGGAGGATTGTCTCTTAATCTCCCAAATAAGGGTTGACATGTTTTCCTGAGATTTATATAAAACTCTGCTATATAATTTAAGGATCCTAAAAATCTTTGTAACTGATTTTTATTAGTAATTTCATCAGGAAATTTACCAACAAATTGAATCACTCTACTGATTGGTATTATGGTTGTTTGGTGAATATCATATCCTAAATATCTTAGGGTTAAATACCTAGACATTCCTCGAACTATTCCTGTTTGTCTTGCTCACCCCCTCATAGAATTTTGCCAACGGCTAGACCCCTTCATTAAAGTTTCCATTTGGAGGACCTAACTTCGTTGGATGAAAAGAATGAAAAGACCATCTTACCCTTACATATATAAACCCACAACATTCATTTCTCACTTCTCTCTCCCTCTCTCTTTGTGCCAATTGAAATCTCTACCACCATTAACGCCATTCACCTCCACCTCTTCTCTGCCTCTTTCCGACCACCACTACCACCCGCCACCACACTTCTTTCCTGCGATTACACGATGTCTTTCTCCGACTTGTCCCCATGCACGATGACAGAAAGAATCCTTTGAGTCCTAGGGCATAGAACTTTCTCGAGTTGAAGAGGTCTCGTCGGATGTAGGAGAGAGAAAGAGATGAGGGAGGGTCTGGAGAGGGCTGTGAGGGTTCTGAATGAGCTGTTCTCGGGTTGGGTCTGGATCCAGCAGAGGTCTTGGATGCCAAACTTGGAGTTATGATTGGAGTCGAGGAAGAGAATGGGGGATTTGTTAATGAGGGGGTGGAGAAGGGCAATGTGGCCTTGGCGATCACCAGCAGAGAGGAGGGGAGGAGAGAAAGGGGTGGTGGGGGAGAGAGAGGAGTGGGGTGACCAATGAATGGAGGTGAGGATGGGGGATAAAGAGGAGTGAGAGGAGGGAGGTGATTAGTTGGAGGGAAAGGGAGTGGAGGATGGTGAGGGTGGAGCAGTTGGTGAGGAGGTTGGAAGGGTGGAGGTCAGCGGTGGAGGCGGAGGTTGGAAGGGTGGGGCAAATATTAGGGGCAATATAGGAACATTTTATTATTTTTGTAATAATTTTGTCCAAAATTTTAACATTTATAGACGGAGGCCTAACGGAAGAGGTGTACAAGACAAAAAAACTTTGCTCAAGGGGCTGGCTGTAGGCAAAAATCTATGAGGGGGTGAGCAAGACAAATAGGAATAGTTCGAGGGGTGTCCCGGTATTTAACCCAATATCTTATTTTGTCTGAAACAATTTAATCTCGAGAGCAGAGATGACTAATCCATTATGCTTAATAATATCAAGAAATGAATTTAAATGTTTCCAGTGTTCATCAATTGAGTTTGAAAAGATGAGAACATCATCTATGTAGACTATAATGAAATAACTAAATGGGTTGAATATCTCATTCGTTATATTTTGAAATTCACTTGGAGCATTTTTTAATCCGAAAGGCATTCCATTCCATTCGGGATGTCCAAAAGGTGTAATGAGCTGTTTTATACCTATCATTGGGGTGTAGTTGGATTTGATAGAATCCACTTTTTTAAATCAAATTTTGAAAAGATTAATGATTTACTTAATCTATTGATCAAATCCTTTTTATTAGGAATTGGATATTTGATCCATTTCCAATACTATGTTTAATTGTTTGTAATTTATGACTAATCGAGGTACACCTCTCTCTTTTTCTGCATTTTTGTTGACATAAAAAGCTGGACATGACCATGTTGATTTACTTTTCCGAATAATGTTATTATGAAGTAAATTATTAATTTCTTTTTTACAGGTTTCCATTACTTCGGGGTTCATTTGAATAGGTCTAGATTTTGCAGGTATCTGCTGTTCATTAAATTCTTTTATATATGATAAAGTTACTATATGCTTTTTCCAGTGCCAAAAGGGAAGGTTAGAACAGACCCCTTTTTCTAGTTTATTTTAAAAAATTTCAATTTGTTGATTAAGAAATTTATTGGTATGTTGCTCTTCAATTCTTTTATATCTAATTTCTTCTTGTAGGAATTTTAATTGGTTTATTTTTTGACTTAGCATGTTAATAGATGGAAATATAGAGTGATTTTTTAATTGCTTTAGTTCTCTTTGTTTTTGTTTTGTTAAGAACTTAAATATTACTTGTTGTAAAAGGATAAAGTAAGCAGATAAAAGGTATTTCTAAAATTACTCTATTAGTCAGGTCTAAGACAAAAGAAGTTTTAAAACAAACTTTATCTTGACAGATATGTACTTTAGGAAATTTATATCTAATTCGCATTTTATTGCCATTTGCGGAGCTTAGTTGTTCAGTTGTTTTTTGGTAATATTTAGTAGGTACCTTCTTGATACAATTTAAGTCTGCACCAGTGTCAATAAGAGCACTGACTTCTATTTCATAACCATTTATTATTAATTTGACTTTAGCATGCCATTTTTGGACATTATTCTATTTATCATATTTAATCTATGACTTGGTAGATCTTTACTTGGGTAACCTTGATGGTCAGTATCTTTGTCAAACAACTAATTATCTTTATGACTTTTATCTAATTCTAATTTTTTATCAGATTCTTTTAATTTAGAAATATCGTTTTTAATAAGTTTTACTTCTTGTTTTAGGTCTTGTAAAGTAACTTCTTTATGAGTTTTATCTATTCGATCTACAGTATCGTTGAGATTTACTACTGGCTTAATATATTGTGGTTTTTGCAATGAGAGTTGCATAAGTTTTTTAATATATTATTGTTTTAATTCAGAATCATCTATTTTACTAATTAAATCAATTAACAATTCTTCTTCTTGTGAGTCTTTAGTAATCACATTTATTTTTTAGAAATTTTCTATTTCTAGTTTGCAATTGTCCTTAATAATTTGACATTGGTTTACATTAGTGGAGGAGGGGTTACTGTCTAGAGAAATGAGACTAGAAGTCTTTTCTCATTTTACTTTTGTAATAGTGCTGACTTTTTTATAATAATTCTCTAGATAATCGGAAAAATAGACTTCAGATCTTGTGTCTTCCATAAATCTTTCCCAATGAGCTATTATTTTATTTTGTTGACAAGGTGTATATTTACTAGCATATTCTTTTCTTTTTTGCTTTTTTTTTTGACTTAAATTCTAGAAACAATTTGTCAATATCAATATCAAAATTTTTATGCAAGACAAATAAAGACGGATCAACAGGGGTTGAGGTTACGTCTTCATAATCAGTTTGATTTGGTGACTCTTGGGAGGTGTTTTCTTCAAATTTTGACTGTGTAGAATAACAAGGTTTACTGATTTGTGAGCTTGATTCAACACCATTTAGCTTAACTCTAGGATCAAGAAAATTTCTATCTTGCCTAGGTATAGTGGTTGAACTATTTGATCTGCTAAGTTCTTTAATTCTAGGAGGAGGATTTACTATTTGTTGATCAAAACTTATCCTAACCGTACCATCTAGATATTGTTGAATATATTTAGATCAATCGTATCATTTTGTATTTTTTGTGGGCAACTCTCATTTTCAATAAGCCAATTGGCTGGTAAGTGGTAGTTGGATATCACTCCATGAGATAGTTTTTGGTACTTGTATATTAGCATTAGTGCTACATTTGTATGAGTATAGTTTTATCTTTTGGACTTTTGACCAAGGCATGAATATTTAGATTAGTTTTCATACACTTATAATAAATATGGTAACTTAAAGCAATTGATTGACTTTCTTCTAGCATTTGAGTAATTGCTCCGGCAGTTTGAATATTTAGAGTTAAAGCTTTCAATATATTCTTGTCTTTTAAACTAAGAGGTAAATCAGGATAACAGTTAAAATAAACTTGACCATTATGTAAGTTTGACTCCATTAAGCCTAACAGACTATCACTATAGACTATGAATCTATTATCTCTTAATGATAATAAGAGTGAAGAATTTAGTCCTTTTCTTGTAAGGGGTTTAATAGCTACTTGTACTAATCCTACATAAATATAGCTATGTAGCCTAGCTCAAGCGACCAAGGACATACCACACCAAGTGGCCTAGTTCGCATGACCAAGTCAGGTGGCCTAGCCCAGGTAGCCTAACTTGGTGGCCTACCCCAGACATTAGGATGGACAACCAGGCTAACTTAAGCCGCAGCCTTGGCCGTAAGCCTAAGCCAAGAGTCACGGCCTTGGCCATGAGTCGAAGCCACAAGCCTTGGCCTTGGCCTTGGCCTTGGCCGCGAGACGAGGCCTAAGTTGTATGACACAATTTGGGCAACGAATCAATAAGGTTAAGAGATGTCGATGGAGAACCAATCACAATCCCCCGAAGAAGGATATAACGCAGAGAGATGACAAGCCCTCAAATAACTTGACCCGGACAATGTTTCGCTCCGGTCAACTTGGCGGGACCCGAGGAGGAGACATTAGAGGCTTGGTCACGGTAGTGGCACAACCAAGAAACGAGTCACAACCATGTCGCTTAATGGCAATGGTAAGGCAAAGCCGGGACTTGACCATGCCCGACTATGGCAATGGTAGAATCAAGGTAGACCTTGACCATGCTGCTCATTCGGGATTACTAGAGATCTTGCAGCTTGGTGGATAGAGAAAAATGGACCGTTGCAGAGAGGTGCTCACAGAGTACCACCCCACAAGACTACCACAAGTGTCACGAGGACCATAGCCGCACAGTATGAAAGGAATATTGGCGCACCACTTGTGCAACACGTGTCCGAAATTTATAAGTTCACTTGGCACAAAAAGAGAGGCCGTGTGCCTTTAAATAGGGCATTCGACCCACACTTTGGAGGGACAATTAGACAGAGTTCAGGAGCAATTCTAGAGAGAGAAACACTCTAGAAAAGTCGCACTTGATCCTTGCTCTAGTTGGGTGAAGATTTCCTGCCAAGGGTCTTCTCCTGTCCTCTCCTCAACTACTTTTAAGCCTTGATTCTTTCACCAGATCAACCTAATCGTTAACTAATCGTTTATTAATCTTAATTTTACCTATCATACAGTGTTAAGCTGTAATATTCATAATCATTGTCGGGCTTTGGACCGGTGTTCTTTCAAGTTCATTGCTCGTAATGGGAATGGAGTGCCGCATGAGTTGAGTAAGAGAGGTGTTGGAGTGGGCAGTGAAGCGTCGTAGATTTCAATTCCACTGTTTTGGTTATGGGACTTCTTCTAAGGACGGGGAATCCCCTTTTTGATGCATCTTTCTGTCGTTTGTATGACAGAAGTATCAGTTTTGGCAAAAAGAATTAAAAAAAAATTTTTTTAAATTCCATCCTTGAAGAGGCCTCGCGGCGTAGGGATTTATTGACTACTCCTACGTTGACCAGGCAGCACCAGAACAAACACTTCTAATGCTAAAATAATTTTAGACCACAAAAAATGGGAATACGTGAGCGTTCTTTCCCAAGAGAAATTCTAAGCATAGTTACATGACAAATCCATTACCGCCTCCTTATATATGTGATCTGTATACAGGGCCCGAATACAGTATAAGAACAGAACTAAACCAATACTACTACAACTATGTAATTTTAACAAATTTACGACATAGATACTGTAAAAGACGCACTAGCCTAAGAAACTCTACATACAGAATAGTCCAAATGGTGAGTCTTGTGACGAATGAGAAGTTAAAACAGAAAACTTCTGGTGACACATGCACAAAATCAATGATTGATTTTGTGCATGTCTGTTTCTGCCTTCATATTTTTGTATCAGTACCATGTCTGTTGGTTTAAGAAATAATACAGCTTTATCACATTCTCCTGATGATCTAATGATTCTAATAGTAGCAACTTCAAACTATAGAATCTTAACCTAATTAAAGTAACTCCCAATACCTTCAAGTTTCAAACTTGATGAGGACAGCCAGCAGGGATAAAAATTGCGTCTCCAAGTTTTTGCACAAAAGTCCATGGTTTAATTCCTACACAAAAGCATCGATTTGAGAACAATGACCGCACCGGAAAACAGAATCAACTCATACCTTACAAGCAAGCAATCCACAACAAACTAACCATTACTATAGTTATCTTTTGTGGTCATCAGACAAATAAAAATTCTGGTCATGAAGGGGGTTACCAACCTGTCGTATATATATATCACTATTGTTTTGGCGCATGAAAGTGCAGGTGGCACATACTAGGTAATCCACCTTTAAAATCCACACGTCGCTACAAACTTCACAAGAGTATATCCAAAATGCTCACATATTGGTCTAACCTACTTTTAGAGAGTTTGCATAGCAGCAACTGCTTTATGAACTGGGTCGGCCACTCCATACTTGAGCAAGAGTGTATATTCACCTAGGAAGCATATTTAATATCTGGAGTTTACCCTGGTAGGCAAATACTATGCATAAAATAATTGTAATATGCATGAAACGCTCTGACACCTTGTAATCACTATTTATCCTAGAAATCAGTATATACAGACATACGGAGTACGGAGAATTTGATGAATCCTACACTTGGCCACCTTGTACGCACACCTGACACTCCTACGTCCATGTATCATAGGAACTAGACATTCTAGGTAAATAATGCTTTTACAGCATTCAAACAATTCCATTTGTTAGGAAAAAGAGCATCAAAATTAACATTCCAGTGACCATAAAATCCCCCAAATGTATCTTTTCGCCTATAAACAATATATTTGGGAGGGCATAAATATCTATTTTAAGTACACATCTGTACAGTGACATGAGCACGAACTTGGAGGGTGCTTATATTGTTTTTTCTGAAAGGTCAGTATGGATATTGCCTATCAAGAAAAAAGAGGTCAGTATAGATATTGCCTATCAAGAAAAAAGAGGTCAGTATAGATATTGCTTATCAAGAAAAAAGAGGTCAGTATAGATATGTAATTCGTAAAAAGGGGCATTGTAGAAACAAGCAAAATACATATACTTCAGACAGATCCTTAGTCCTTCAGAGTTTAGACTTCCAGAGTCCCAAGACACTCAATAAGTTATTTAATGAAGTTAATAGAAACAGAGAAACAATCAAACAAATAAGAATGCTCACTATAGAAAGATAACTAATAGCGCTCAAACGGAACACCACATGCATTAGTTATTATATCACATCATAAAAACCTCCTCAGGACCACAGCCCAATGCTTTTTGTCACTAGTAACATAGCCCAACTTACAAATGGATAACAGTAGATATGCCCAAACCCCTCAAGTGCTTTTTAAGATATTCCTCCAACATAGGACCATATTGTCTCCTAATAAAGACCCAGACAGCGCCTCTCTCATGTTCCAACGCTTGAAAAACCTTTCCTGCAGTCGAACACCCAGCACTTTCAGAAGCCTCAATCTTGTGGGGCCTCGTTTACCATCTCAGAATTATCCTTTTGTACCTCTTCCATTGGAATAGGCACCTCTTGTTTATTTCCAAGATGGACTAAATAAAGCACACACACCTGGGAAGTACTGAATTTAATCCACCTCCTTCATTGCTCCCCAAAGCTCATCAACTCCAACACATAAAAGTCCCAATTCACATGGTCAAAAGCCTTTTTGATGTCTAGCTTACCAACTCCTGAGATACCATTCCTTGTCTCAAATCAACACTTTCATCTGAGAAGGAAAAGAAAACAGTATAACATATGGCAACCCATGATGAGGAAGAAACGATGATTGAGCAAGCCCACGGAGTAGCCTATCCGAGGACTTCTAGTTCTTAATAACATCAACGACTGACGATCAAAGCTTTATAAGCAAGGAATTTTACTATAAAAAGAAAAAGTCTATCGAGAGAGACGATTTAAGAAACTGTAGAATGACAAGCGGCATTCCCTTAATGCCTTCATCTATATAATTATTTACTTATCAAAAAAGAAAGAAAGAAAGAAAGAAACTGTGGAAGGGAACAGATCATGTAAATATAACAAGAAAACTTCTTCAAACAGCACCAAAAAAAGACCAAGGATACAAGTAGAAATACAGACATGAATGAAAGAGAGAGAGATGGAAGTGGAGAGTAGGTGTGTTGAATGCTTGTCTTCAATGAGAGTTGACTCCTCTTTACATAGGAGCCCAAGGTCCTTGGAGGAGAAAGAAGCGTGCCTCTCCTCATTAATGTGCGGCAGAGTACGGGTTCCCCCTTTGGGTGTTATGATCAGAACTGGAGTTCTGTATCAAGGGACTCCATGAGACAATTCGGTGATATATGGAGGCCTGTGTCATGGCCAAATGGTAGGTATGATACAGGCCCCTATGTATCAGCTTGTCAGCTGAGATACTGCAGAGATCTTCACACGTTGGGTGACGTTGGCAAACCCCTCTCTGTCTCTCTCTCTCTATGACTGGTCAAGCTAGAGCTCGCCTCGTGGAGGTGAGCCATGGCAATCCCTTTACTCTAGCCTCCAAACCACATTCCTCCTTAGGTCTGGAGTAAGGTACCTAGGCCCTGCTCCCGGCCTAGCATATCATGAAGAGTCACCATGAGTTTGTGAACTTAAGAGCTTTGGGAGGCAAGTGATGTGAGTCCTTAGTGAGCTCGTCTCTATAGGAGGTATGCAAGCCATGGAGTTGCAGTCACGTCATGGTGGCTGCCTTAGTGGCTGATGGATGGAGGGTCCTCCCATGGGACCTCCATACAGTGTAAATCAAAACACAACCAAGAATACTCGTAGACATACATACTGAATGCAGAATCCATATCAAATTCATCCAAGCAATTGCAAAGGTGAAATCTAACTAAACTTGTTTAGACTTAGTGTAAACTGGACTTACCAGTGCCACATCGAAAATAACCCTTTATGTTCAGACCACCAGATTTCTGAAAGGACGTCTTCCTAAAACATGCAGAACAGTTTCACTCCATTAATCCCATGCCATATGAGCCGATCAATAATATCACTCAACTGTAAATCCACCTGCTGCCACAACAATTTGATAATTCTGAGTCAAAAAGCAATACAAGGAGATGTAACAGGTGTTCATTTTATGTTGACCTGGGTTTCCAAAACTAAACATAACTTTAAACCTCGTTTTTCCTTCTCAGACAAAAGTTTAAAGAAACAAATGCCAAAATTCACCTCATCATATATCGAGATGCTTGAACCAGATAAACCCTGATAGTGATTCAGCGCTACATACCGATTTCACAGAAACCATCTACACTCCGAAAGCTATCCAACGATAGCTCATCAACAAACCAGCCTCAACTGAAGGTTGTGACCATGTACAGGGCAGCACCAGTGCAAGAGTCTCTAAATCTGTATAATAAGTGCATTTTACATTTATTCACTTGTATTCTTCTCCACCAACAACCCAACAAGCCATCATTGTTGGTTCAAGTCATAAATGTAATAGCACCAAGGACATGTCTGCATTTTAGAACCCTCTCAAGTTTGAACATGGAGAAAAGCATAATCGCTTATGCCACCAATAAGACCCTTTTCCACCATTTCATTTTGCAGCTCAAGAGCCTCGTCCACATTGCCTAGCTCATAATACATCCTCACCAGAGAACTATAAACAGCCACATCAGGAAGCATACCTTTTGCAATCATCTCACCAAGAAAGTTTCTTGCTTGTCGCATTTGGCCGCATTTAGAAAGGCCCACAATCAACGAGGTATAGGCAACAGGATCAAGCTCCATACCGTTTTCAACAATTCTCTTTTGCAAATCCAAGGCTTCTTGGGTATTTCCAACCTTTAAGTTCCCATCAATCAATGATGTGTAAGCAGTTTTATCTAGAAGCATGCCCTTATTCAGCATTTCATCAAACAGCTCTCTGGCTTTTTCCATGCATTTATTTTTACAAAGGCCATCAATTAGGGCTGTATAAACCACAACATTTGGCTGTAAACCCATGTCCCTCAACATATGGAAATGTCTGATAGCCTCATTGACCAATCCCAATTTGCACAAACCATCAATTAATGCACAATATGTAACAACTGTAGGGTTAATACCTTTCTCTTGCATTTCTTGAAGAAGATTTAGTGCCAGTGTGGCTTTTCCTGCCTTAAAATATGCATCAATAAGGTTTGTGTAGACAAAATGATTTGCTTCTATACCACATGTCTTCATCTCATTAAATAAAGTCTTGGCTTCGTCAACCTTTTCCTGGTTGCAGAGACCCCAAATGATAGTTCCATACATCACCAAGTCTGGTTCGATGTTTTTTCCTTTCATTTCGTTCAAAATATCCATGGCGTTCTCCATGTTTTTTGCCCTAATATATCCATGAACAAGCGCAGTAAAAATTTGTCGATTAGGAGCTACCCCAGCTTTCAGCATTGCTGTAAAAACTTCTCCAGCCTCCTTCATCCTCCCTTCGTCACATAAACCATCAACTATTGTTGTATAAGTAACAATGTTCAACTCGACCCCAGCCTGTAACATCTCTTTGACAAGTTTTAGAGCATCATCAAGATGACCGCCTTTAAAATTTGCATCTATCAGAGACGTATAAGTGAACTCATTTGGCATAAGACCAATTCGTCTCATGTCCACAAAAAACTTGATGGCCTCTTGCATCATCCCTTCCTTGCAAAAAGCATCTATGAATGTGCTGTAAGTTACGACATTTGGTTTCAAACCACTTTCCTTCATCTCGTGGAGAATCTTAAATGCCTCTGATATCCTCTCGTATTTACAAAAACAATTAATCAAAGCATTGTAAGTTACAACATCAGGGTCACAACCTGCAGCCTTCATTTCATGAACTATGATAACAGATGTATCTAAATGTCCAAGCTTTCCATGCCCATCAATAAGTGTATTATAAGTCACAATGTCTGGCATAATGCACATCTTCTTCATCTGTTCAAACAGGATCGCAGCAGTTTTCAAATCTCCTTCTTTACACATATAGTCAATCAGTATGTTATATGTAAACACAGACGCTGGTACTCCAGCCGAAACCACATCTCTAAAAAACTTCCTTGATAGTTCACTTTTGCCAGTCTTTGAAAGCCTCTGTAAGAGATAGTTACAAGAACGCACTTTCGGAAGAACTCTAAATCTCTTCATTCTCAAAAAGCAGTCACTCGCTTCCTCCAGCATCCCCAACTCAACCAACACACTAAAGAATGCATCAAATACCCCATAACCCGAAACACAAACATTCCTCGTTGACCACAAGACATCAAACAAATCAAAATCCGACAACACCTGAGTTGAAGTAACTAAATCTTTCAGAATATCATGAGCATCAGCATACATCCTACAACAGAACAGTATGTGAGCTAGTAAACAATATGACTCTGTCGTGTGGCAAAACCCAACACGGGTTTTAGCCCATTTAAACAACTTCAAAGCTAATGGTGGGTCTTCCTTCAATGCCACCAATATTCTCGGAACCCAAACCGGAGCTAAACCTGAACCGAACAAATTAACAATCCTAGCATCATCCCACCTGCCTTCTCTTACAATTTCGGATACCCATCGCCCATCAAATACTTCACCAAACTTGTCAAAACTCGCTTCGGTGCCGAATGGGCATCGAAAAATACAAAGAAAATTACTGATACAGGTCAAGAAAAATGGAGAGACTAGTTGGGAAGGACCATTCAAAGAGCAAATATATATGTGATTATTATTATTGGAACCCTTAGGAGGAGTCAACGAGAAAACGCTTACGCGATGAGATCTTCTACCGAATAAGCTGCGGAGGAAAAGTAACATTCTTTGAGCAAAGAACCATATAGCTGCTTCAATGGTTGATCCCATTTTCGATGTACCGATTACGTTCCTGTTGAGAGAGAACATGGACGTTCATCACTGTGCATTGATTATACATACAAAGAAGATATTTGTTGAGCAATAAGTGGAAATTTTGGAAGTGGGTTTTAGGGTTTTCCTTGTAGGGCAGTGTGGCTCCCAAGTCCCACGAGAGCGGCAATGTTTGATTCTGCTAATTAATAGGAGTATCAGGTTTCGATTCAGGAAAGGGGATTATGGTGAGTGAGTGAGACTATTTCTCTAGGTATTTGCTACATATTATTGCTGCCCGTTTACATAAGTGATTAATTTATGCATCATAATTTTTTTATTTTATCTTTATTTTAAAAAAATTCATTTGTTAGTTTTATGCCAAATTTTTATGTGATATGAATGAATAGAGACGATAGGAATCAAAAAAGTAAAAAATTATGACTTTTAAACAAATATTTTGAAAAATATTTAAGAAAAAGTCCGAAAACTAACTTTTTAAACAAATATTTAAAAAAATATTTAAGAAAAAGTCCAAAAACTGACTTTTTTAAACTTTTCTTTGGATGTTTCCCAAAATACTTGTATAAAAGTTAAATTTTTTTTTTTACTTTTCTCATTCCTCTCGTTCTTACTCACCCATATCACATTAAAGTTTAGCGTAAAACTAACAAATACACAAAAAAAATTGAATAAAGACAACCAAACAATTATTCTGCATAAGCTAATCAATAGCGTAAACATCCTAGCGCGCCAATTGGATGCAGGATAAGATTTGAAAGTATAATTTATGGAGGAGAATAAGATAGTAGGGGTTATTATTTATGGAGGAGAATAAGATAGTAGGGGGGTAATATTATTTATGGATGATAGACCACATTGACGTGACTTTTATGGAGGGTGGATAAAAAAGTAGTTGGTTTGGATGAAATATTAAAAATGGGGAGATAAAATAGTTCTTTGTCTAGCTGAGAGATAAAAATGGGAGATTCAGGTACCGTTGTTTTGTAGTTAAAATAGAGGAGAAGGGGATATTATTTCAGCTTCATCCAAGATATTATTTAATAACACCCCAAAAACCATCTAAAAATAATCCCCCTGCGCCCCTCTTCGTTTGCATTCGTTCGCATAAACTCATTCCCCACTACACACATCCCCTTGTCCAAAATGCTTCACAAACCAAGGATAGGAGTGAGCTCCACCTCCTCATCCCCCACATAACTCATCCCCCCTTACCCCATCGAATAGGGCCCTAATTGGAAGAAAGATGAGTTTTTTATTTATAGAGGAGATAAGATAGTAGGAGGTATTATTTATGGAGGGTGGACTCATATTGATGTGACTTTTGTGAATGGTGGATTAAAAAGTAGTTAGTTAGGATAGAATATTAGAAATGGAGGATAAAATAAGATAGGGATAAGGAAGGGTGGATGATTTAAAAAACTGTCAAATGACTCTTTTACCATTGTGTAGTATTACATTAGATTAAATATAAAATTGCAAAATCCAATAAAATTAGTTACTTTTTGATAATTAAGCAATAATAATTTAGTTTACTAATAAAATAATTAATTTAATAAGTATAAAAATTAAAATTCATTTTAGGTGTTTTTTTTTTATCAATTTCATTTTTTTAAGTGGAAAACTTGCAATACCCTTCTTTTATTTATATTTATGATTTAATTATGTGTGCGTTTTCATTAATTATGGGGAAAATTTCAAAATAGCACCTGACCTTTCACACAAATCATACACAGGCATCTGACCTTTTAAAATTATCAAAAAAACACCCGACCTATTTAAAAACCCATCAATTTTACACCCGCCGTTAACTTTCCATCCAAAACAAACAAAAATGCTGAAAATGTTCATTTTGGCACGAATATTGGCAAAACAAGATTAAGGTTCATTTTGGCAAAACACAATATTATACTCATAAACAAGATTAAGGCTCGATTTGGCTTTAAAAGTCAATTAATAACTTAATTTTTATCTTTATCCAAAAGAAAAAAACGCATTGTTAGTTTTGCGTCAATACGAATCAATAAATTACAAGAATTACTTAACTTTTCAATCCAAGCCCACCCTAAATAAGGAATCAAGCTTTATTTAGTAATTAAATACACATAACTATACAACCAAATAAGATTACTTTGTATTAAAACAAAGGAAAAAGCAAAAACAAAAAATATAGAATAGTCAAGCTTAATTTAGTAATTAAATACCCATGATTTGACACTTTTCACACCTATCCATGACTATTATATGTTTTTTGTTTTTGCCTTTTCCTTTGTTTAATACAGAGTAATCTTATTTGGCTGTATAGTTATGAGTATTTAATTATTAAATTAAATTAAGCCTTGTCAAAAAAAAATTATTAAATTAAGCTTGATTCCTTATTTAGGGTGGGTTTGGATTGAAAAGTTAAGTAATTTTTGTGACTTATTGATTCATCTTGACGCAAAACTAACAAATGCGCTTTTTTCTTTTAAATAAAGACAAAAATTAAGTTATTAATTGACTTTTAAAGCCAAATCGAGTCTTAATCTTGTTTATGAGTATAATATTGTGTTTTGTCAAAGTGAGCCTTAATCTTGTTTTGCCAATATTAGTGCCAAAATTCACATTTTCAGCGTTTCCGTTTGTTTTGGATGAAAAGTTAACAGCGGGTGTAAAATTGATGGGTTTTTAAATAGATTAGGTATTTTTTTGATAATTTTAAAAGATTAGGTGCCTGTGTGTGATTTGTGTGAAATATCAGGTGCTATTTTGAAATTTTCCCTTAATTATGGGTGGAGGTATATGAAAGCACATGGTCGCACATGCACATATTGTTTTTCTTGTTCTTATCACCGTGAGAGAGAGAGAGAAGAGAGAGAGAGAGAGAGAGCGCGAAATTAGAGAGGAAGAAGAAAAACGGTCGATCATAGCCTAGTTCGATTGTACTTCTCTTTGATCGGCGCCTTTCACCTCCAATCTCGCCTCGTCTCCTTCGCCATTCCCAGGTAAACTCAGATCATCTCTCTGTCTCTCTCTCCCTCAGTCCAACTCCCTATCTCCCTCATTCTCTCACAACAGTCGTGGTGGCGGTTTGTGGTGGTTCTGGTGGTTTGTGGGGTAAGGGCTGATTGGTTGTGGTCTGTGATAATTATGACCATTGGGGGCAGGGGAGTGGGGATGAGGAAGGGTGAAAGGTCAAAATACTAGGCAGATTAGGGGGGGGGGGGGGGGATTATTTTTGCCATGGTCTTCAGGTGGGGAAAATTTAGGTTCCCATTTCCGGCTTCGAACCCTAAGAGCAATGCCTTTGGGAAAGATCTATCTTCTTCTTCTCTTCTTTCTTTTTTAATTTTCTGCATAAAAAAACAATTACACAGTTCCCGGATCACTGTTCACAGCCCGATTTTGGCCGTGTTTCTCGTACTTTGTTAAGTCCTATTAAGAAAATAAAGTCTCACATTGCTTGAGAGTGGAATAGGTGATCACTTAATAACATTTGGGACCTCTCCACTCAATGCCAATTGGTTTTGAGATGGGTATAAAATTTCTACATGGTATCTGAACGGGGCCCATTCCACCCCATATTTTAAAAATTCACAATCCACACCCCACGATAACAGATCAGCAAAAAGGCTGCATGATGATAGAACTTAAAAAGTTGCCACACATGACAGAGCTCATACACGGCTGCACATGAGGGGATGTTAAGAAAATAGAGTCCTACATTATTTGAGAGTGGAATGAGTGATCACTTAGTAACATTTGGGACCTCTCCACTCATTGCCAATTGATTTTGAGATGAGTATAAAGTTTCTACAAGACCTAACCCTAATCTTCTATTCAATACAAGAACCCAAAAATTCCTTTTATTATTCTTCTTTTCTAATTTTCTGCATTTAAAAACAATAAACACTGTTCCTAGATCACTGTTCACAACCCAAAATAGCCCAGTTTTGGCTGTGTTTCTCCTGTTTTGTTAAGCCCTAATCCTTCTATCAATACAAGAACACTGCATTTCCTTTTATTGTCCTATATCACTTCCATCACTAGAGAGAAGGTTAACAAGGTCTTAAGCCCGCAGTTCAAAAAGAATAGACTCATAGAGACAGTCACCAAGGAAAGCTACTAACCTAGAGAACAAAAAGATAGACACTGATGCTCATTTTGCTATAGCACCTGAGTCTTCGGGATAAATTAGGCCATTAAGTGGATGAAGAAACGATTAGCTACCAAGAGTTGTTTTCTACTCTTTGAGAACGAAAAAGACCTGACTGCTTTCAAGAATCAACCCAAATTGCTGCTTTTAAACTAAAAGATCATCTCCATAGCTGGGAATTTAACAGATTCAAGTATATGTTATACTAGGGATTGCTAGTACCCCAGTGAATCACGTTTTGATACACAAATTTAACGATCCAAATCAATCCCCAATTTTTTTTTCCAAAAAATCAACTTATTAAGTTCAAAATCTAGACAAAATGGAATTTTGATGAGAGAAATATCGAAAAATTACGTCATTACGCTCCTAGAAATGTGTTTTGTGAGAATAGTTCAACAGTAATACTCAGTTTGCTAGATGTTTATCACTTGGAAAAATAAGTTCTAATTTTGTTATCTATAGAAGCCTACCGCTAGCGTACCACAATTTAGGCATGTGGTGTACCACATCCCATTCCCATTTCTTGTACCCATTCTCGATAGGCATTCGAGGTAACTTTGAACAATATAATGGGAAACCATCCAAAACTAATGCAGTTTGTTACTAATACATATAATGTAGAATTTCGATTGCAGATGTTTGATTGAACGAAAATCCAAAATACATTATGAAAAAAGAAGGTACACATCAAACAATATACGTAACCAACTAGGACAGCCAGTCTAGCAGTTGCATAGTTGCATTAGTGCAGTCAAATTGTGGGTGTAAATCCTATGGAGAGGAGGTTGACACCCTTTGTATTGGTTGGTTTGGTATTGGTGTAATGTAGACTCTTCTATCAAACGACCGGAGGAAAAATATAAATAAAAACTACAGTTTTCATACTTCTTGTCGAGTCCTGCTTTTATAAAATTTCAGTTTTAGAATTTACCATCTAGAGACTATCTAGTATTCATGGGTCTTAGATAAATCATAAATGTTTTATTATTAGTGCCTTTGGGGGTACAAGTACTTGCTTTTGTAACTTTTAGATGGCCTTGGCTGAGTCATAGCTAAATCAAGGATCTCTCTTTGCAAACTTACCTAAATATTTCAGGGAAAAAACAGAGAAAGATTCATAGGTTGGAAACTACTGTGGAAGACTTCGATGCAATTAGTTATACAAGTTATGGGATTAGTTATCATGCACAAAAAAAATACACAATTGAAAGCTCATGATGAAAAAAACCTTATGAATCTGCAACTGACCTCGCTCCAACCCAAGCAATCAATGACAGTAACATCCAAAATCCTACAGTGTAGATTACTCAGAGTCTGTCTGAATGCACGCCACATAACCATTGGTTCCCAACTCAAACCAGATGCTTGTTCGAGCACAGCACTCACAGTCACCGGCTCACCTTTAACCCAGTGCTGTTGGAAATGGTTTAAGTCCGCTTGAATGTCTCTAGCGGTAGGACAGTACAAACAGTTATCATTGGAATTTTCTCGACAAGCTGCTTTACGTGACTTACTACTGCCCAAGTCAATGTCGCCCAGTGAACTGAAAAAAGAGCAACATTGCAAAGAAGTTCTAGGCATGGCATAAGGTTTATGCAGTTTAGCTACATCCTCTGCTTTCTTCACCAAATCTGAAACCCAATTTTCAGCAAACAAACACCTCAATTCTAGTAGGCCGTGACGACAGCCGCCCAGTTTCTTCGGAGGACAAGGAATGCTACCAATTTTCTTTGCTTTCCGCTCAGAACTTGAATCCTCATTTCTGGAGAACAAGACAAGGAAACACTAAAATGCTTAGTTCCCAGGAATATTTATTGAAGATTTCTTAGGATATGGTACGGATGTCAAACAGGTGGGTTTGGGTGGGTTGTGAATGGGTGGGTCATTCATAGTCAATTGGTCATTGACCAAACTACAACCGGATTAACTACATTATCATTTCCCATACCCAAACGACCAATTTATATAAAGTGAAACCCACCCCCTCCATTAGCACAACTATTTACATTCTTATGCAATTATATACCATATTAACACACGAAATAAGAGGGTGTGGCATTAGTTATATTTGTGTGGCATCAGTAAATTTTGTTCCAATAGTAGATGATTGGATGGCAGTAGTAATATGGTGCGGCAACAGTGAATGGGGTGTTCCCGTAGCGGATGCTGATTATCTGATTTATGTCATTATATTGGTAGTCTGGGATTATTAAACCTATATAATTATTACCTATCCAAAAGAGCAATGTATATGCACTTGATTGAATCTGTTGGGATTTGTCTCACATTGGTTAATTATCTCCTTCAAAACTAGTATATGAGCCTGGAGGGCCTCTCCACTATTTGCCAATTGGTTTGGAGTTTGATGCTTTAACATGGTATTAGAGCTAGAGCTAGGGTTTCTGAGAATTTGTTCCCCCTTATTTGTGCTATAAGTGCACCGTTGTTTGTTATGATCCAAGTGTTATGGATCCTTTGTTTACCTCTCCACGTGCGAGTCAAGGGTCGCACGTGTGGGAGAGTGTTGAAATTTGTCCCACATCGGTTAATTATCTTCTCCAAAACTAGTATATGAGCCTGGAAGGCCTCTCTACTCTTTGTCAATTGGTTTGGAGTTGGATGCTTTAACATAATCTATTAGATTTAGAGGGAACTTTAAAATTGGATTGAACATTGTAGTTTATTGCGTACCGAGGTCTCACTCTCTGTTTTCTGTTTCTTCTCTTCTTTCCCTTTTCTCCTTTCTCCCTCAGATTCTTACCTATGTCCTCCATCACTCTCTCTATATAAGAAACAGATTTGGGTTCATTACCATGCATGTAATATAACCCATGGTCAATATAACGAAAGATTGTTTCATTCTGAACACCCTGCAAACAACCACCACGAAATTCCCGGCAACAAGTGAGGCAAAGGTCATACGAACAACTTGTTCAGCTTCTGTGGAAGTCAACAATGGAAGTTTTACAGTTGTTGCTGCATAAAATATGTGATATCATTAGCTTTCTAAAATTAAGAAATATTTACTGCAATTAGCAATTCTTAAACCTACCAATACGTGCGAGCGTCATTAGACCAATTTGCATTTTGTAGCTTCAGTGCAGCAAAAAATCATCCTGGTCAAATCAACACCAAATTAGCAAAATATAAAACATTCATGGTGTGTTTATGTTTTTTTGCACCTTGTGCATCATAGAACCATCCTGTGCAAATTACCTAATACGGAGTGTTACATATAGGATCAGTGGTATTTTTTTTTTTTGATCGGCAAAGATGAAATTTTATTAAAATTGGGGAAAGGAAAAGGGGATCCAACAAAGAGTTGGAACACACCTACACCTGAAACGGGCAAAAGCCCAATCTCCTAAGGGTCTACAAGGGATTACAAAATATAAACATTAGAGCCCAACCCAACACCCAAATAATACAATACAGCCCAAACATTGAAATTCCGGCCCAACCTTGGATCAGTGGTATTAACAAGAAGACAAAAGTTGAAGGAGCAAAGGATCAAGATACCGATTACCAACAACTGCACTAAACCACTAAATAGAAATAGATAGGGAAGAAGGCACTAATAAATAATAATACCAATCTTAGCTTGGCAGATCCCTCATACTAAAAAATATTCTTTGTTGCTGCATCAGCACAAAACTTCTATCTATTGGTAACCCTTGAAAACCCTAACCATGGTTCAATTATTCTACTATTGTTTTGTTATCCAGTGCAATGCCCTAATATCTTTACGTCTTCAATATAATCATTTCTAGATTCATGTAATGTCAAATCAAAGGAATACCTCGACTTTTAGCCTCTATTTCCTTCTCCAGCAATTGCTCTTGATTGAATTGTCTAATAAATGGAATTAGCAAATGTAGCAGATACACGGAGTGACGAATCTTTTCATCATCACTGAGCTCCTTTCCAAAAAAACTTCCGTTTCTACAATGGGACAGGGAGAGAATATGATACTTTGTGAGAAAAAGATATCTGGAATAGAGACCAATAAAGTCTAAAATGCATTGAGTATTAGAAACTGACGATAGCGCATCCCTCTGCACGCCAGCATGATTTGCAATTGCAATTTCCCCGACAAACTGGGCACGCCTCGGCAATTGCCTCCTCTGTCATGCCAGGATACCTACAACCATGATGAACCGAAATCTCTGTTACCTGGTATGTGAAGGGAATGTGGCATGCCACGTGGACTCAATTATGGTACATTCAGGATTATGATGGGCCTTTTTCCTTTCTACTATGGAGAATATGCTTCTTCCGAGGAACATGCAATATAAGATTTATTCTTCGAATTACTATGTAAAACACATTTCTACGAACATAATATCAAGTAGGACATTTCACATTTTGTCCTTCAAAACTCCACTATCTCTATATTTTTTAGTTTCTTCCATTGCAGTTTTAAGAACTTTTGCAACGTTCAGCGTTTCAAAATAAGCATTCCAAAAGTGAATCACTCGTGTATTATTTGTGGTATTACTAGTTTCCAGTAACTCAGATCAAAATCAATTAGAACAGCTTCAAATATTATTACGAGCGTTAGAAAATGGTTATGACTCAAGGGTTTTTACTCTACAATATATGTATTGGACGATCCTAGATAGAACTCAACCCCAAAAGCTAGTTGTTGAAGTGAGAGTGCCCTCATGCCTATATACTTTATATTGCTTTGGTACCCATAAGATGTGGGACTTCGCATTGCACCCTCTCTCACATCAGCAACACTTGATGTGTGCATGTCAGAGGCACGCACCCTACACATCCCTCGTACCTAGCTCCGATACAATGTTAAGTTACCAGTAGTCCCAAAAGCTTAAACTATTATAAAATAGGCCCAACAATATATATCAAGCTTTACAACATTGTCCAATGACTACAAAGCAAGTTACATTTTGAAGTAATTTGAAGCCGTGTATGGTCCAACACAATTCAGAAAGGAAAACAAATAACAACATTAAATTGCAAATCTTACAAAATAAAGGAGAGTAAGTTTAGGGTTGAGAGCTTCTCTCTCTAAAATTTAGAGAGAAAAAGCACTCCCCTTCTCAATCTCAGCCACACTATTCCGATTTAGAGGTAATTATGCTCTATTCGGATCTAAGCTCAGCACCAACAGAACCTGGGATTCTCGTCAGTCCATTCGTGGACCGTTTCCTACAGGTTTGAGGTTACTCAGAGAAAGGGGTTCTCCTTATTTCAAACCACCATCTTTTCTTCTGCCGATTTTATCTTCAACCATGGTGAATCGGTCCAGAGAGAGAAAGGTGTAGAAACTAGCACCGGAAATCTAACCGACTTTGTGTCGAAATCAGCACTGGAATTTCAAGATCTGATTCTGCGATATCAACTAAACCCAGAGCTCCTAGGTTGTGGGTCTTTTCTAGGGCAAAAGGTATCACCGGTGACCCTAACTCAGCTCCGACGTAGCTGCTCTAACTGTATATGGCGGAGGGCAGCTGCTCATCGGAAATGGTGGGGTCCAGTTCAGATCTGGTGGATTTTACAGAGAATAGTTCGAAACCCCCGGCGTTTCTCCGGTGGTACAAAGGTAAGTTCACGTAGGAACATCTGGCAGTTCAGGGTCAGCTTTCTTTCCGACGACTGCGGGTTCGGAGCTGGGCTTCATTGACAGCAACCTCGGGTTACTTGTTATGGGGTAATCCGGGTTTGGTTCCTGCCGGACCTTCCATTGGCAGGTATAATCACCTAACCTTTATCCAAATTGATAAAATCAAAAGCAGTCACCTATTTGAACTGGGTAGCAATTTCATTGCTTAGCTTTAATGGCGCTTACTGGTGGTAGAAGTTGGTTTGTTACTGGACTTTTGGGCCAGTGGTCTGTTAATATATGTCATTTGACCTGAGTGCTGCAAACACCAACCTAGGTGCTGCAATTCCAAATGAATTCCGAATCTACAGAGGTAAATCCAGGTTATCAGTCATTTTCGTAAAAGTTCAGTTCGTTGCCTTCATTAGGTAGCAATCTGGACCATTCCAGGTTTGAGTATATGCTACGGTATTTTACTCGTCGGACCCGGCCTGTACTGGCTGAAGGTCTGAAGGTCCTGCGACGGGTGTACATGGGTTGCCCACGCCAGGATCTCGATTTAATTTGGATGCTCCGGCGTTGGGTTCAACGATGTTGCTGAAAGGGTTGGGTAGGTCTTCATATACTACTCAAGCCGTTGAGTTGCCCAATTTTGGGGCTAAGGTTTTAGCGAATATGCTAGGCTTGTTCATAATCCAAGTTTCTTTTCTTCTCTGGGCCGTATGTTCTAGTGTAGTGGGTCTGTGATCGTGCCTGTCCTTACTAGATTCGTGGTGATTCATTGATTGAAAGGGATGGTTTGGTTACTTCTGCAGTCTTGCGTGCCTTAGTTTGTGACCAGATGATTCGGTGGTAATGCACTGTTAATGGAGGACAAATTCGAGGCCCTTGTACTGTCTCTCTTTTAGGTTATAGTGAGCCTTGTGTACTAGGTCAAGAGCGTATTAGACCGGTTGGAATGGACATGGTGTGCAAGGTACTTGGGGAGGTAGCCTTGTTAGATGTCGTCATCGCCGGATCGAGCCTCTCTCGGTGCCTGGTCCTTTGCTGTAGTTGTTCCTCAAAAGTGGGTGCTATACTTGATACTTCTGTGCTAGGTTGGAGTTGAAATCTTGGTCAGCTTATCCTATCTCTGGAGACATGTGGCAATGGGTTTTGGTTGCGGGCGGATTGTTTTGGTGAGCATTGGAACTATGGATGAGAGTGTTCTAGTTTGGTTGGAATGGGCGTAGTGTGCAGGATTGGGCCTCCTGTCCAATGCCGTCATCCCCAGTTCAAGCCTCTTCTCAGTGCCTAGTTACTCTGTAGTAGCTGTTTAGCCTTCCCTCAATGCCAAGGTCCTTGTAGCGGCAATTATTCAGTGATGGTTCAACGTCTCCTTCTTCGACAATGGCTATTTATCTTATTTTCTAGTCTGGCGGGATGTGCCAGGATATAGTAAATTTTCTTGTTATTTCTTTTCGCTTCATTTCGCTTTCATTCATATCATATCCCGTTGTGCTATCTTTCCTTACAGATGGATAGTGCAATGGGGTATGATATCAAAACACAATGCACATTTGTCGCATTCCTTACATTATCCTACTCTCCATGCGGGTTGTGCATGGATTATCGCATTTTTTCTTCACTCTTCTTTTTTTTTTTCTTTTTCTTTCCTCCTGGGGTATGCCCCATGTAGGTTGTACATTCGGTTAACCTTTTTTTTTATTTCAAGCTGATTTACCTAAAAAAATTTAAATAAATAAAATAAATAAATAAATAAATAAAAACATTAAATTGCAACAATTGACGGTAATTACCAACTAACTACGTTATGCACAAACATACCAAGACAAAAAAAAAATGCAAAGCAGAAATCTTCTCCTGAAGTACCAATATCCTGAAATTCGCTTTTCAGTTGCACACAACCAACTAAGCCATATACCATTTCATGACAAATTTCATAGCACCTATCGTCATATACTAGCTCGGATAAACACATATGACAACTCATAAGCTGTATGAAAGTATGTCAAGGATCTTCTCAATTACAATTAGCAAAACCGTCAGATCATAAAGTTTTACAAGTTTCAGTTTGATATCTCAAATATGTTCTTGGTAGCTCTATTGTCCAAAAGGATTTTCACCTTGAGGAAACTTCAACAAGCAAGTGATATGGTTACATATCCACAAAGTTGAAAATGTACTCTTTTCTTCTCTAAAATCAAGCAACGAAAATCAAAAGGAGTACTAGCACTAGCACTTGTCTCCCCACTGCGTCGAGGCTTAACAGCTCCTACGCCTATATCAATACAACCCAATGAAACTCACCGTTTGCTATAATCAGATTAGCAGGGCATCCAGGTCGTTACGTTTTGGGAAGTTCACTCTCCGGAAAAAGTAAGCCTGCTTGTTAGAATACTGCGGGCCTGTTCCTTTTAAGTTGCTCTAGGGAAAGGCAGCTCTTTTTTTTCCCTTTCCCAAGTTACAGCCGAAGGGAGACAACAAAGCATATGAGTTTATTAAGCTTGCTTGAGATAGTTGTTCTGGCCAATCACATTGTCTAAAGATAGAACCTTAGTGTGATAGTAATATACTTTTGATTGAGCCTTGCTCAAGACAGTTCTTCCACTCAAGTTTACCACTTTGCTTCCTAAAGCTTTACTCAATTTATGAGCTAAAGGTATGAAGGAAGCTGCTTTGGAAGATTGAAGATGAGTATTGATCTAGAAGCAAGGGTCACTGTCTCTTCTTTGGAGTCACATGCTTTGGATGTAAAGACTAAATCGTCATATGAGATTAAGCGGGAGGCAATAGAGGAGATAGAGAGAGATGTAAAGATTTGATCTATAGCAGGGAACAATGCATCAGAAAGGAGCACAATCTAAGACCAAAAGCACTGCATAATGCTGGATTTACACTTCAATGATGTGCCTTAGTAAGTTCCAAAAACTAGCAAACATACACAATGACTTTAAGCCTCACAATTTTAACAAGCTTAATTTTTATTTTTTAAGCCATACATTGAGCTATTTGCTGCATGTCCTGTAAAGTTGGTGCTTTTTGAATAGGTTCTTCGGACAACATCTATGAAAGACTGAAACCTTAATTATCAAGCTGTTGACCATACAACATAAAGCTCTGTTTACAGGCTAGTATAGCATAGGTTAATACTAACCACATTATTTTGCTTCAAAGTTTTGCCAAAATCTATCTTGTAGCAGATGCTGCAGATCTTATGCACAAGCTGGTGCATAAATGTAGTCAACCCTAGAAACCCCTTCCTAATTTATTAGCTGATAGTAAAATCCTATTTCACATTTCTTCAACTACCACAAATTAAAGTTCAGCATCTACAAGCGAAAGTAAAAAATACACCAGTGTCAAATTTGAAAGGAAATCCATCACTTACTGTGCCACATCTACATGTTTTTGGACTTCACTGGTTAGCAAATACTTTCACAAAAACATCATAAAAACACAATATTGAATAGTTGATCATGAACCCAAGGGTTTAGGATTCAAACTGAGGTGGCTTTTCAACATCAAGGGTTTCATGATCTCAAAGTTATCTTCTAGAGGCACATGCATCCACACAGTCAAGCAGCTACGATGATTTTGCAGGCGTTGGAAGGAATCTGGCCCCCGCATAGCTCTCTCTCTCTCCAAAACAAAAATAAATATCCCAGCCAGGTGTCATCCTTAAAGCACTTGCTCTCACATCAAAATGAGCAGATAGAGTATGAAATGTGTTCAGCATCGATGACTAATTAATTAATACTGGCTATCATGGAACTAATGGCCTGTTTTATATTGAACGGAACAAACAAGAGCAGTTCAATGCGCTCAAGCTCGAAAAAGGCCCAACTAATAATTGTTCTCAATGGTAGTATGTATCAAAGGAAGTAGACACTTCAAATAATTTCCATTGAAATACCACGCACTGATCCATAACCTTTTTGTCTTATAGTGAAAGGCAAAATACAGTGAACTTACTAAACAAGGCAGAAGAAAATACACCCTCCATCCCATATTCCTGGTCCACTATACCATTTTGGGTGTTCCAAAATATTAGTTCTAATTAAAACATCAAATACAAAAGTGTTCAAATTTCCACAAATCACCCTCGGAAATGATTAAAAATAGTTTTCAAAGTACAAGATAAGGGGCATTATTGAAAATCCAATCGAACTTTCTAAAGATGCATACATCCATCGCAAAAGTTGGAACACTCATAATGCACCAACAATACGGGATGCAGGGAGTAAAATGCAAACGTTCGAGTTGTGGGATCATCCATGGAGATAAATATCTCTACCGCACCGTGCGAAACTCTAATTCACAATAAGGGGTGCGTTAGGCCTTTCCTCAAGAGTAGGAAAGCAATAGATCAAAAGATTCACTGTGCAGTTCATAAGAATGGTAACTCTAAGTAACACATGTTGACAATCAACCAAAGCCACCCCGGCCCTAAAAGCCATGATTCACATTGAACTGGGTTCATATGTTCCAAGCAATTCCACTATTACCAATTTAAACTATCTGACTCAAACAATAATTTCCAACTTTTGAAAGAGTATATGGAGGTTAATGGCGCCCTTCCCTGAACATATAACAACAGCACCATAACATTCTGTCCCAAGAAGGAAAAGTTTTATAGTATAAAATGACTTCACATCCCTTCCCATCATTCTGGCATCATGAGAACCAAGCCTATAATAGGGGACCTATAATAGGGGAACTACTCTACAGTTTGGTCTATTGGGTTGTGGGAACCACCTCTAATGTCCCGTAAGCCAAAACTTCTATGATGCTCCGAAGTGGTATGGGAGCATCATACTCCCAATAAATATGGACCATTGGATTGAAAATAGTTAAATCACAGCCCTTGGATCAAAATTAAAATTCAAAAGTTGAGCGGTTTTGTTAAAACCGAGATGGTTTTGTGAACTTTGACAAAAAAAAACCGAAAGATTACTTACCATAGAATAGGCAACACTTAGCATTAACTAAGGCAATACTTTACCATCGTATAGGGAACACTTACCACATAAACAGGCAACACTTACTACAACCGGTTGGTCAGGTAACAAGTTACCATTTAATTAAAAAATATACTTTATTTTTTGGTGGGAAAATTTGGAGATTTTGAAGATTTATATATCACACTATTTTAAGATATATACACCATATTTTTTGCTTTTTTGCTAAGAATTGGATAGTGAAAAACCTAAAAAATGGTGTTCGGTTATAAAGGTAATTTAAGATTTTAATATGTTATGAAGATATAATTAGAAGAATTATCTAAAAACAAAAAATTTGACAAATATTTTCCATAAATTCCAAATAACATTATAAATGTATTTAATTTATTTATTTTTAAATAACCATTTATTATAGATATATTTAAGTAACTTATATTTAAATATTATGAAAAACATAAGATATTTATTTAATATTTTGGAAGCTTACAAATTTAGTTAATATAAATTATAAAATAATGCTATAAGTTGATTGTTACAACAAAATTGAACAATAAATATGTTTTTGCTTAATAGATGTTGAATAATTTTGTAGGATTCTCAATTGAATTTATGGTAGTATTTAATGATATTCAAATTCATTAATATAGTTTATAGTGATCAATATGATATAATTTATAAACCTAACAACTAATAGTGTTGATACTAATATACTTGGCAGCGATCAATCAACGACGATTGATTTATTTATAATTAATTGATCTGGTTATATGTTCAGTCAATTGATCAGACAATTTGAATCGATTAAGATCATATTTGGCAGATGTGATAGTTAACAATGATGTTGATTAATAGTGATTAGTGAAGATTAATACAATTGGCTAAAGTAGGCTAACTTAATTTGTTTAATTAAGTGCTTAAGCACTGACTTATCTATTTCAATCCTTCAAATCACATATTTAGCGAATTTAAAAAATGGTTATTTGGTGGTTAACATTGATCACTTGACAAATGAAGGAGTACTAGTCTTTGTAGTTAACATTGATCACTTGGTAAATGTAAGAGTAACAGTCTTTGTGATTAACATTGATCACTTGGCAAATATAGGAGTAACCACTAATGAATCAATAAATTGAAATGTCTCATTTTGGACGATAATCATTTTTAAAAGTAATTTCATTAAATAAGAACACTTTTTATTTAATTTATCATAAAAGTAATACAAGTAGATCCAAATAAAATTTAATGTGATAGGTACAATGACATTAATGATGATACATAAAAGTATACCTACCCGTCATTAATATCATACTTACCATATAATAAGGCTACATACAGATACTACAAAAGCTGAATTTTTTTTTACCATAGACTAAAATTCGTTGATAACACTTACCATATGGTTGACAGTACTTACCATGAAATAAGGGAAAAATGACTATTGTTGAAACTAATCTTAAACATGCAAAGTGATGACGTTTTGTCCATTGCCTTGTTCATACTTACCATTGCTGATGGCTATTTATACCACTTTTTATGGTATTTCTTATCATGGATGAAAACCGTATTTATTTGTGATTCTTGACTTTTGAAGCCAATAAGTTGTTGAAGCTAACTAGGTGAGTTTTTCACAATACAAAACAACTTTTTCATGACATACCCAATAACAATGCCACAAAACATATACCTAAGAGAGTCACCATTGATCAAACAAGAGCCATTTATCATTGTTTGTCTCATGAATCATACAAAAAAGGCAACATATGCCAATTAGTGCTTACATGAGCCTTATCAAGTTTACATAACATGTCATGTTTAATGTTAACATGGGTCGTATCACAAAAAGAGAGCATTTGCACTTTACAAGTGTCATCCCACAAACAGAGACATCTACCATTGTTAGTCTCCCCAATTGTCATCAAATCTTCCTTCTAGTGCCAGAATATTTTGTTGAGCCTTTTAAATTAAAACATCCATGCAATTGTTCTCCCCATAAAGGAACAATTCCAAAAGCAAGTCGTTCCTACTCTCTTCAGACTTGAATTTTAGCTACATTTAACAAATATAAGCAAAAATTAGAAACAATGGTGAGCCAAGAACTTGTAACAAAAAGATCAAATTCAAAGACTTATTTGTTACCTTATCAGATTCTTTCTCATTAAATTGCTCCAAATCGAAGTACTTGTAGTTGTGCATGCCACAATCAAGATGAAAACTTACATTGCTCATGCTATTCTTTTCCAATACAATAATAATTACAGAACTCAAAGCTATGATACATAACTCACATAAAGGTGTCGAGCGCTGCTGTAAACCTTTACAGAACCCAAAGCCTAGTGGATTTTTTCACTTTTGTACGTAAATGTAAACCTTTATGAGTGTTAAAAAAACTTGTACTTGCATAGTGACAATTTGCATCTCTAAAATAATACACAAATGTAATCTTAGATAATGCTATTAATCTCCCTTGAACTAGATTCAAAGTGCCTGTTTCTCAACAATTATTCTACGATCCAATGTCCCAAATTGATCAGGACAAGACTTGGGTAGGGGGGAAGAGGGAGGGAACTGGTCCATAAGCAAAGGCAATTTACATGATGGTGGAGTGGGGAAAGAGGGAGGGAACTGGTCATAAGCAAAGGCAATTTACATGACGGTTGAGTGGTTACAATGTAATTCAGCAAGGTGGGCAAAAGAGTTCTCTATAAGACCAAAATTGATTTAACTGATTGACCTGCTAAGGTTGGATCTTTGGAGTATACAACTAAAATTAAGGGCACGAGAGTGTGTGACTTTTAGTAAGAACACAGTACTATATATCCTCTAGTCTAGCTTTATGTGCTAAAAGATAGCCATGTTTTTCTATTTTTGCCCTTATTGATTGGTGGGTCTCTACTCTCTAGTAAAGGATTGATTAGATAGATATATGGTGAGCAAAGACAATCTCTAGAGAATTTGGCAGTCTACCAAAGGTTTTGTTTCACTTTTGCTACAGAAATACCACAAAACCTAATCAGATCTGAACTGATGGAAATAAGACCACCTCCTTTTGAGGGAAAAAATTGAAAACCCAAGTTATTATTCTCAGGTTTTCTGGGCAAAACAAAAGTCCCAATAATCATATCCGAATGAGAACAAAAAACCCAATTGCAATTAATTCCGACACTTTCAGTGTATAATCTGCACAAACCCCTAGCACTTGTTACCTTTCACAAGCTAATGGATGAAATTAAAAACCCTAGTCTTTTCTTTTGGTAAGCATTAAGGGGAAAAATCAAATCGAACCTGGTGATGGCTTCCGCGGACAATGATTCTTTGCTTCAACTGGTCCAAAAAATCAAACAATGGCTTTTGATTCTTCTCCAAGTACGAAAGAGGGGAAAAAATCTGATTGTTAGTAAGGACTATGTATGACGTACAGAAATTGGAAAAGAGAGAAAAAAGAACAAACCTTTGGGTGGAAAAATAACTCTCGATTGAAACCCTAGCTTAACTAGAGATGAATCCATAAGAGAGTAACTCCGGCTCACATGAATAGAGTGGGGCGCCAATCAAGGAATCGATTAAAATTTCAGAAGCGCACCAAACGAATTTTGAGCGGAAAGAGATTTGGCGCTTTGATTTTGGATTTTGGGTGGAACACTATGGAAGATTTTAATGAAACGCAGTAATTTCAACCTCCTCTTCTTTCAGTGTCCTTCAACTCAAGGACTGCTATTGTTGCCCCTATCTGTTGTAGTGTGGCCCTGTCACAGATCCAAGGGGTGCAGCTTTACAAACCCATTTTTAACCCTAGGATGGCAGATAAGGAGCAAACTCATTGTTGTCAATGGAGAGAGAGAGAGAGAGAGAGAGAGTTACCTGGGCTGTGGAGGTCAGGAGGTGTAGGACCTATGGACGTTTCCACCATTGTTGAAAGGCGTCGGGGAGTGTCTGCGTTAGGTAGCTTTTGAGGAGCCATGGAGTGCGTTTGGGAGCCATGGAGTTTTCGGCTGTGGAGGTGTGAGGAGAGGGAGGCGGGAGGGAGGAGGGGAAAGATTTGGGCGTAATTTTCAGTCAAAGGTAACCGGGGATAGGGGGTAAATGAGGGAGAGGAGGAGTTTTATATCAATGGCTGAGATTAAATCCATAGTCTTGACGGCTCAGAAACAATGGGAGTATGATGCTTCCAAACCGCCTTGGAAGGAAAAAAGTCTAGTATTGAATCAACAATATGCATTTGGCCTCACAAAAACACACCAATAATTCTTAGTCAAAATGATCACTAGCAGTCTAGCACCAGTGGAAACTATACAAGCAGCACATCTAAGATAATGCAAAACATACTAAATTTCTGATAAACAATTACACATAATGAGGGGGCCAAAGGATAAGCTTAATACCATTTGGTTAAGCAGGGAATACAGATTCTTTTCCTTCTACAATTCTGGCACCGAACAACCCGGCCTTTGTCGTTCCTCTGGCATGACACATCAACGACCCGGTTTTATTCTCCTGATTCAGCCAAAAGTAGTAAAGTACCAATCAACAATATACACAAGATAATAAAATAAACCAAACCAAACCAAACCAAACCTTAAGTCCCAATCAAATAGGGCTGACTAACTGAATCCGTTTTCTCCATCGGACCCTGCCAAGACCTGAGAGCATCGTATGTATTATATTGTATCTAACAAACCTAGATCATTTTGAACTACCGTCTCTGAAATCAATTTTAGTATACGCATCACCTTAATGTTGTTCTCTACCGTCATTACATCACTCTTCCTAACTACTGCTCCTCATGATCTACGGACACGTAAAAATCAACTCAATCCATTTTTCTCACCAATGATACTGAAATTCCCTCCGTCCCATTTTGTTGGTCCCGTTTGGAGGGTTTCCAACTTTTCAAGGTTATGCATGTTGTCAAAAAGTCACTTTTAATACTACTATTATTTTTCAACATTTACGAGGGCTAGTTTTGAAAATTCACACACTTGTTTCTTAGACTTTTCAAAGTTTGACCAACATTTTGGGACACCTCAAAATGGAGTAAAGAACTAGTAAGACGGAGCGGTTAAAAAAAAAAAACAAGTAAGATGGAGTGATTATAAAATTGGCATAAAGTGGAGAGAATCGATTCCCTTACACGGACGTCTCTCTTAACAGATGAGAGAATCGATTCCCTTGAACGGACGTCTCGCTTCAAGAGAGGAGGAGGAGGGGGTTCTTCCCCTTTTTCCGCTGTATCTGACCCTAAACCCGAATCTCTTACCATACTTGCCCGCAGAACAACACCCTCTGCTCTGATTGTTTATTTTACAGCAACAGTATTCTGGGTTTTTCTAAGCACTTGAAAAACGAGTGCAATTTTTTTTTGGCTTTTTTGTACTACCCATAACCCATTGTTGTGTTGCCTACTTCAGACTCCGTTCGTTGTGTATTACCATTAATAAGGGATGGTTCGGCTGTTGTTGTCGACTGACGCTGCAACCGAAACTAGGTCGGAAGGAATGGCCGGTATAAAGAGGAATTCCGACGAAAATACCGAAAACTACTAGGATTACCGACAAGAGGATACTGATGGATAAAATAATCGGGAAAGCCATGGACACCACCGACCATTTAAATCCAAAAATTGAGCAACCCTCACGCGGATCCACTACAAGTCCCGCACGGACATAATTTGTTTTGAACTGGATTCAATTTTTCATTTAGATTACGAGGTTTAGATAATTTTTTATAAGCCCATTCAATTTTTTTTTAAATTATTGAAGGATCGTAATCTCTGAAAAAAAAATTAGAAGATTACATCAAACACACGCATCAAATTAAGATAATTTTTTGTAAACCCACTCGATTTTAAAATTATTAAATAATTCGGATCATCTGCACAGGACATGTAATGAGCCTATGTGATGGTCAATGCACCATCGGCTGGTGTGCATAGCAGGATAATTTTGAGTGTTTGCTGCAACTGTTCAAAATTTAATTCCGGCATGAGAGAAACTTATTTAAGGTTCTTCCATAAACCAAAAATTTATGGTCATCCACAAACCCAACTAATGCAAGGAGAAAACAGACATCCTTTCACCCTCCCGGCTGTTTTAAGTATTCAGAACTCCACCATTCTCCAGTGGTAGTGGCGCGTAAAACCATAAGAATGAAATTACCATAAGGACGAAAAACTAAGGGCAAAACTCCCTTGTAACATAAGCATCACTTCACCTGTGACGTAAAAGCGCCACATCAAAGGAGCCAATCGATTCTTTTTTAGGGACATGAATTTAGAATCCAAAACAAGTGTATGCTAAAACTGTCCAAGGATATAGTGGAGATCACAACCAGTGCTGTCGGCCTCAATGTTTATCTTATCATATGCTAAAAATGGGCATCAGACCCAGGCTGCATAAACAAAAAGATGCAAGAAAACCATTTGTTTGCGGAATCGACTCACGCCAAACCCCTCTGTTTGAAGACATCAAGCATGGCAGATCCAATCTTTGCAGGAGACTCGACGACTGTTACCCCAGCTTCCCTCAGAGTCTTGATTTTGTCTTGTGCTGTTCCCTTTCCTCCTGATACTATAGCTGCGTACGAAACAGCAATAGCAACGAAGCATTGTTAATGAGTCAACCAATATTCCACAACTAATTATGAAAAGACGTCTACAAACTCTTCTTCGGGTCCCTTATGAAGATGTAATGCTAACTTATGAGTACGAGAACATCAACAATATGAAACTTGATCGAGTATAATCATAACAAATAGCTTTCCGAAACAGATCAGTCACATTACAGCAGGCCATTCATTTTTTTTGATCAGCTGATGTTAGTATTGTAGAATAGTTAGATTAGCTCCTTGGAGGAGTTGAACTCCTGACCTCCTTTATCTTGGTACCCAAGTGCACCCCTGATGCCATTAGGCCAAAGCCTCTTGGCTACAACAGGCCATTCCTAACACTGTCTAATTTCTGAAATCTCTTCTTTGTCCCTCCTCAGAAAAAAATACCCTAGCATAAAGGGGAGATGACCTACCTAAAGCCTCACCAACTCTAGAAGGCATACCAACATACGTTTCAGGCAATACATAGCCATCTCTATAACCACCACCGATAAACAACATGTAACTTACTTAAGGAGCCAACCTAGACTTCCGATTGCACCACTAACATCGGCAGTTAAGAGGTACAATCCAAGCAAGGGTATATGATTGAAAACAAATGTGAGCCCAACGAGGTCTAATAATTAATGGACCATGAAGCATGTAAGTTGTAACACAGGCCCAAGTTTGGGCCACACTGGGCTGGAGCTGCATTAGTCATGAGCTTATTCAGAAATCGTCTTTCTAACCTATGACATTTCAATCAACTTAAAAAATGTCTTTCTAACGTATTCAGAAGAATCCCCGAATGCAAGTACTTAAAAAATGTCACTTGAAGTAGTTAACGTTGCAAACCAACTTATGCAACAACAAAGGGCCAACAAGGAAGAATAATTCAAAAGAATGTAAGCAATGAAGGTTAGGAAGACAAGATATCTACGACCACCATTCATAGTTGTACAAATCATACAATTCACGATTCGTATCATAAGATTCTATACAATTCGGTAATCCTACTTATGGTCCTTTTTGTGAAAAAGAGTAAAAAATACAACAAACCCTTAGAAAGTCTATAGGGTGGTTGTATTCCATTTATTGTTATCATTTTCGATCCACTCTCGTAATAAAATCCCTTTGTTATTACCTGTAATACTACAAGGAGAAACATAGAAAAAAGATGATATATAACAATACTAGAGACCTTAAAAAATGGTATGAACCATTTTCGAACAATAAAAAAGCAAAACAATAGTCAAAAAGAATTTGGGAAGTTTTAAGAGAATCGAACAATTCACCGATTCCCTTACGATTTGAAACTATTCATCTGGGAGGTTGCAATAGAAGCAGATCACCTATTACTCCACCTTATTATCAAATCATCATCATTTAGAAGCTTTTTATTCATTTAAGTCTAAAACTTTCATTTTAGTATAAACTTGTGTTACCCTAATCAATAGTAATATGTTTTCATGCATTATAGAAATCATAACCAAATCGGAGCAATTCACAATTCGAAAAAGGACCATTTCGATTCTCGATTCAACTCACAATTCAACAACCTTGCTGACATTTACATCACAGTGAATGACTCTCTGTCTACATTATAGACGGTACTAAACATGACATAGAACTTGCCCACATGCATGTTTAGCAAACCTTTTCCCTCTTGTTTTTTTTCCCCCCTTTGGATTGTCAATGAAAATATAACCAGTGTGAGACTATAGATTTAAAGAATAATTGAATAGTATACCTCCAGCATGACCCATTCGCCGGCCAGGAGGAGCAGTGAGTCCAGCAATAAAAGCTACTACAGGCTTTTGAGTACCGCTTTCCTGTTTCAAGTTGTACCCAGAGTCATATGGTCATATCATAAACTATATAAACCAAGAGCCTCAGAGAGCATCACATATCAGAGTTCAAGTAAATTGGATGTTTGCAATCTTGAGCAATTTCAAGAGAACCTACGCAACATAGACTCTTCCACACAGACAGAAAGAAACAAAATCATATGAATGGCACCTTCTCGGATGTTTTCATCGTTCATAACACTTGAACGAGCTTGTAAGTTTGATCCGCGACAGACCACAGATGACTATATGGCACTAGATTGCCATTTAGAATCCATTCTGCCGTTTATGCAAATCAAATAAATATAACCATTACTCACCTTTATAAGTGCAGCGGCATCCTCTTCAGCTGTACCACCTATCTCACCAATAAGAATGATACCTGAAATGCAATTGGCATGATTAACTAGATATTAAGAACAAATGTAGAGTTCGAAATGATTTTCATGCTCAGTAACTCTTCACTCAAACTAAACTGGGGTAGTGTAATGCCACTTTGATCAGATCGCCTCACCGTGTATTTCAAACCCATCTATCGCCCAATTACAAAGACGATGGACGGAATTTACATCTCATCCTATCCTTTTAAAAGGTCAACATCACAGTCTGAATATTTCTATTCGAGACGATTAAAGCCCCAATCAATACGAATTGCTTGGGCAAATCAGCAGAAGAGCTGAATTATTTACTCGCCTGAATTAGTGACTGATTGTTGATACTGTAGATCATTTTCAGCTTTGGCTCTTCTTTTGCTTCTCTGTTGGAAAACACTCTCTCAAACCCTTTCAAGGCTTTCGAGATTGTTGTGTACATTCTTCCCCTCTCCTTTCGTTAGTTGTATTGTTTAGGAACTTATGCACTCACAAACCCCACTTTCAATAGACCCAAAAAAGAAAAACACATCTTCTCTCTTGTCTTTACAATGTTCCACGTCAGAATTTAGCTTTAGCCTTGTAGTTTCACTTGTGAGAGGAATCTTTCGACGTACTAATGAGAGAGTACAATGTGTGGTGGCTCCAGTTATCTGGCCCCTTTGAAGTAGTTTGGTAACTAATATAACTTGGGTTGTTAACTAATTGTCCTTTGAAGCTTGTGAATTTCTTTTCGTTATCATACCTTGTTGAGTCTGCTGCTGATCCAAGAAAAGAAGACTTTGTTTAGAATATTATTTTATGTAAATTGAAGATAATAAGTCTGGGGTCTTCATACGCTACCATGGTTCGGTGTAGAGTATAGCTATGGTTTGATGGCAAACAAGATTACTTAATTGTTACATTTGGAACTTGTGTTGAGTTACTTGGGATATGAAGAATTATGCAGATTTTGGAAGGTTTATAATGTGTTGAATTTTGAATCTTTAGTCAATGCACACAGCTGAAAAGGTAATAGATTCTTACAACTTATGGCAAGTGTTAAAGACTTTAAAAGTCTGAAGACTCACATCCCTCTTTATATGGAGGCAAGCACTTTGATCGGCAAGACCATGTGATCACCTAGGTAGCACGGCTACAGCAAAGCAATGCAACGAGATGGACATGACATTCACATGGTGCCGTGGCAATTTGGCGTAGGACAAGACATTGGGGACATGCAAAATATGTTGGTTACCTTTTAAGACAGTATTTGTTTCAAGGAAAACAAGAAAATACAACACTAATTCCTAAAGCACAAAATTGGATGGACCTAATAGGAGCAAAGTCATCATATTCTTCTCTATCATTGCATTCTTTCTTTTCTTTACATTCATTATTTGTCTGCCTTCAAGGGTTTTACAACCAAGTTACCGACATAAAAGAAGACTCCCACATACCGGTGATTGTTCTTGTAACAAAGTCCTTTAAAACAAACTGCTCACTTATGTAATTGCTTCCAAGATAGATAAACTGCTAAACCAAATGGTGTACTTTTTGTAATCGCCTGACCCCATGCCACAAGTAAAATATATGCAATGCATAAGCATATAACCGTGTCTAACATCCTTAAAGTCCAATACTCAGTAGTAAACGTCCTGTTTTCGTCAGAGAACACAGGTTTTCGCTTATTCATTAAGGACACATTTCAAAGAAAGATCTCAGACATCAACAAAAGAAGATCAATTTTCATTTTATAGGGTACCTTCTGTCTGAGGATCCAAAAGAAACTTCTCTAAGCAATCAACAAAATTTGTTCCATTGAAAGGATCCCCACCAATTCCAACACATGTCGACTGGCCCAGGCCAACAGCAGTTGTTTGGAAAACCTGCATGAGGTACGTCAAAGGTTATTTTCAGACGTATAAGCATAATCAAGATACCATCTAATTCACCACTTTTCTTCACAGATTCCCTCACAACCAGCAGTCAAACTATGGCTGCCATTGATTTCAGAAAGCCTTCTATTTATTGCTTTCAATTAGATCAGCCAAAAGGGGATAACAATTCCTTTTTGGTACTAACAAGGATAGAGAGATTTGGGACAATGTGATCTATGGAAACAAAATGAGTTGCCTCTATTGGAGGGGGCTTCTGGCATACTATGTTACCTATGGATACTGACACAATTGAAATAAAATGGTAAGAACCACTAAAGGACCGACGATGTTATAAAGACAGAATGTTGGACAAGTAGAAACAACTGATAAATAAAATGTGTAGCTGAGATAAGGATACTAAGATGGATATTGGGTAAGACTGGGAGGTATAGAATTAGAAAATAAAACATTCAGACATGCTAGGTATAGCACTAATAGGAGATAAGTTGAGATTAGACAAAAGCGACTTTATGACTAAGACTAGAAGGAGATGTGGCAAGTGGAAGACTGACAGGAACAGGAGCAAGAGTGATAGGACTCGCATTAATAAAAATGCAAGGGCGAGGAGAAGGAGGGCTGTTAAACGAACCAAACAGCTCGAGCTCGGCTTGACTTTTGGCTTGTTCAAACTCATTTATTAAAAATATAAGCCAAGCTCAATCATGTTTTTTCGTTTGTTTATGAATTCAAGCCAAGCATGTGCATATAAGTGTTTAACTCGATAGGCTCGTGAACAAAGGGGTCATTCCGTAAATACTACAAATATAGGGAGAGATCAATAAACATCCAAAAATATGAGATATGAATTTGCCTTTCTTTCATATTTCACCAGTTTTACAATACTATTGCATCCAAATAGGAATCATTGAAGAAGCCTTATCATTATTTATTTTTTGATTATGAATCATAGAACTTTGTCATATTCTTAGAGATAGTTAAGAGGCAATTAAGAGTTTGTTTTCATTATTTTTTTAAGATGATTTTAAGACAAAGTTTGACTTTATGGGTATTTAATTAATTTGATGAATGGTAGCTAGAAACTGAATTTTATGGTTATAAGTTTTTTTGGCCTAGATCAATGATGCTGGTTCTTCTTTATGGTTTTAAATTAGTCCATTCATTTTAGAAATTAATGAGCTTAAGCTTAAGCTTGAAAGCTCGAAACTTCACGAGCTTAAGCTCGCTCGAGATTGGCTTGCATATTTCACAAGCCAAGCCAAGTTTATCACAGAAACAAAATTTCAAGCTCGAGCCAAGCTTGAACAATTAGTCTCAAAAACTTCTCAAGCTCAAGCAAAGTTTGACACATGTAACAAGGAGTCGAGCCAAGATTGAATAATGTTGTGCTTGGCTTGTTTGGCTCGATTAACACCTAAACCGGCATGGTGACATTATGGTGAAACGTATAGGAAGTTATCAAACATAACACATAGTGTTCTTGGCATGGCAAAATGGCCAAAAAGGATTCAAATGGCCACCCAACTGAACCCAATATATCTTTCAGGTGAAAACAAGGGCATAAAAAATAAGATGCTTAGAAGACGATCACTGTTCAACAAGCAGACTGAAGAAGCATCTCAGCAAATTAGAACCCACCGCTTCATAAGTCAATGTTCCAGATCGAGAGACAATTCCGATACGCCCTGGTTTGTGAATGTATCCAGGCATAATTCCAATTTTGCATTCTCCGGGCTTTATAATACCAGGGCAGTTTGGACCAATAAGCCTAGTTTTTGATTGCTTATTAAGAGCAGCCTTCACCCGAACCTGTAGTTTGCAACTATCAACACCAATGTAGAATGCAATAACAAGAGCAAGAGGTATTGGCAATGTAGCACAACCCTTGAAGGTCAAACAACAATAAGAGTTATTGGCTCTTACAAAATATCATCGAAATCTGCCAGAATATATATCCAGTTGATAAGTAAATAGCTATATTAGAAAAAAGGCATTAAGGGAATGCCGCGCATATAAAAAAAAAAGGGGCCACAGACAAAAGGGCCCTATATCCAACCATGAGAATGGAAAAGTTCAAACCAATCTATCTATGAATTGCTCAACAGAAGGATTACATTCCCCCTTGTCCCAACTATACAAGCTACTAGCCAAAACACTTTTGATTCTAAACAAAGGATTTTCCACCCCTTCAAAACATATCATATTCATCTCCTGCCATATTACTGTTCTGCCTAAGCTGTGATTACTGTTAAGAGAGAGAAAGCTGCTAATATACCCCCATTCCACCTTATGAGTTACGAGTGACAGTGCTCAATAGATTAAGGCAACACCTCAATTTATGGCACAACATAGACTTAACCAGGTAACTGTGAACGTCAACACTCTTTTGCTATAGAATACAATAATTCCCAATTTGGTAATCCAGCTAATTTACAACAATTAAAAATAATAAATAATAAAATGTAACACTATGAATATATAGTTGAAAGCAAAATAATAGCCTGAACAAAAAACAATCAAACAGACTACATGACTCATTTGCCACTTTTCTTAGTGCAAAATTCCACTTTATCAGCCTGTGGTTTTTTGGGCCTAGATCACTTCACTCCGACCATATGAAATAGCAACTTATGATTCTCGAAAGGATACTAACGAATACAAATATGAAAGCACTGGAGTTCATACAAATGCAAGAAAGGGAGCCCCCTTAATGGAAGTGAGGGCAGGTTCTTACTCGTGCCCAGGGAAAGCCGTGAAAGCTACACAATCCGATTATTGGGCTGCGCTGTATCGGATCTCACTTATTTATATTCCTATGCCCAGACAGGCAGATCACGAAAGCAGATCGTAAAAGGAAAGGGGCTTTACACACACCTATAAGGAATTTCTCGGTCCCAACCTCAAAGTAGTTCAAGTTTTGGGCAAGGTTGAGTTTCTGAATGGAAAAGTTAGGGTTTGATTATTTCATTCCGTACCGCCATGTGGCTTGGATAGAGCAAAAGGCTAACTCTATAAATTTGCAAATGTAGAATGACATTTTCCCTCTCCATCGTAAGGCACCCAACTCCTTACAAGCCTCATATTAGCTAGTTTCTTGATTTTGACCTAATTTTGAAATTGACCACACATGCATTTGTACCTAAGAAAATGTAAAATAACATATTTCCCCTCATTAAAGTCTGTTTCTTTCCCCCATCTTCTATAACTCTCACCTTTGTAACACCCCTAAATTCATATTACCTCATATTAACCAAAATAAACAATATATTAGCCCAAATTAGGTGAATTTGGGCTAATATGTTGTTTACGACTATTGCTGCCCAACTCATCAAGGAATTTCTTTTTGACTGTATGCCTCTAGGAAAATATATCTCAAATAACAGAAATATAACAAGATACTTCGGTACACGCCACTTCAGAAGATTTCCATCACTAAGTTATCTTATCCTGCTAAGTTTACAAGTCAAATGAGCAATGGATCTCATTATGCCATGCATATTATGGCAATTAAGTACCCCCCAAGTGTTCAAATTGATACTAACATCATCTGCTGCCCCTTGATTATCATAAATCATGAAAGCTGTCATGCTCTTTACTATAAGCAACAAAACTTTGTGCTTCTTAACATCCAGCCTACTAAATCAGTATTCTCTATGCAACTCACCTCGTCCCAATATCAGGTTCCTTTTGATGGTCGTCCCTATACAAGGTTTCTTCTGATGGTTCCCTACACAAGTGACCACCTGAACCCCTAACCACGTTCTTCCTTCATCTTTAGTCCCATAACTCCCATCATGACATTCCCCCTTGATTTGATACCTTCAAGTCTTCAACTCAATTAATTCAAGTACAAAAAGTTACCGCTTAACAAAAAGAGAAGGACCAAAAGTTTCTTTAAGGTACTGGAACCTTAGTTGCAAGAATGCGGTCTGTGGATAACAATTCCACAGTTCCAACCAAGACTCAACTCAAAAGAAATTTGTGAAACATGAGAAAGAATCACGAATCCAAGTTACCAACCTGGGATGGAACCTCTTTCTCCTATGAATTGGAAAGCACCCTTAAAAAAAAGCTAACATGCAAGAGAAAATAAAAAGCAACCATTGGATTTATAGAAATATACAAACTTCGGAAGAGAAGTAATCTAAAGGCTTTCTGATCACACTAGACTTGAAAACCCAAGTGCAACCATTCCGGAAAGGAAAGGTAACCTTGACTAGCAAATCAAAACCCCCAATAAATATTTGTATTGTTGCACGCATGATACAAGCAAAAAACTGATATCTCATATTTATATTCAGAGAGTAGTTGGGAAATTACATAAACATTCCCCTAGTTACTTGCAACGTTGGACTTGTAAGGCATGGACTTTTGACTCTTTTCAAAAAATATTACTGGTTTATGGGCAATTTTAAGGACTTTCGAACATCTAATAACCTCTTTGTATTTCAACTAACATCACCATTTGCTTCAAATGAGTTCGGTCACCATGCTTCCACGCCTCAAAGCATTTTTAGTTCTTCTGACGAAGGGATCCACAATGACTCTAATAAGACTAACTTTAATACATATGGACTCTTGGATATACTGAAAAGTTTGCCAGGCCTATATATATATATAGTCCGGATCAAGTCCACACCCCTTCCCATACGCACCTCCCATTTTCCGATCGATGATCCGAGCCGCTCAATGTGATCAGAACGTGATTTTAAGGGTACCCGCGAGAAATCGGCAAAAAAATGATCGGAAAGACTTCATCCAAACAGTTTTTTATTGAACGGTTCAATAAAAATATACTCAAATCAAGCCCTTCCCAATGTTTTTTTTTGCCGATTTCTCACGGGTACCCTTAAAATCACGTTCTGATCACATTGAGAGGCTCGAACCATCGAAATTTGATCGGAAAAGAGGTGGTGCAGACGGGAAGGGGTATGGATAGAAACTGGACTTTATATATATATACACACACACACTACACCTACATTGGCTACATTACAAAAATAACAACAGAAACAACAGCGTTTACATCACAGATAACTTATAGCAGCCACAAGCCAATACTACTATCGTGTTATGCTTTCAAAATGACAATTAATAAAAAAAACACACAAAAGAGAATAATAATTTAGCAATCACATTGTTTGCACTGCTCTTTACCACAGGTCCACAAAAAAGTCCAAACAAATAAAAACTAGAACTTGATGTTTTTTAGTAGCAGGATCCTTCTAAAATGGGTGTGCTCCCAAGACGGAAGCTCGAATCAGCGCTCCCAAGATGTGAGCTTGACGGGAGCTCGCTCCTAACTAAGATGGGAGCTTATTAAGAAGTTAAGGAAGCTATTCTCTTCCATTTAAGGGAGTTATGAGGAGCCATTGTAGAAATAAGAAGATGAAAATCCTTCCAGCCAAGAAGTTTCACAAACTGAAAATATCTAACTTCCAATAATTACCCTTTAAGATAGCAAAAATTCTCAATAAGTATCACTTTTCCTTCAATGGTTAAGTAATTAAAGATATTTTACATATGTGTTTATACACAATCTATATAGGCTCCTTAGGAGCTCCCATCCTAAGGAGCTTCTAGGTGCCTCCGCTGCCCCGCTCCCTCTTTGTGCTACTAAGTTTTTTTGTATTCATTTTGACCTAAAAACAAGTAATTTTCCACCATCATCCAGCACATGAGCTAATCAAATATCACGCTAGAACCAGTTCCCTACAACCATGCTATCCCAGGGTAGAATATAATTAGAAGAAAACATAGGTTACCATGTCATGCTGAGGAATTCCTTCTGTGATGCATACAACCAAATCTAATTCGGCCTCCATTGCCTCCATAATAGCTGCAGCAGCAAAAGGTGGAGGTACATAAATCACAGATGCATTAGCCTTCGTTTCAGCCTTTGCCTCAGCCACAGAGTTGAATACAGGAAGTCCCAAATGTTCTGTTCCACCCTTCTTTGGGGTAACACCACCAACCTGTTAAGCCCACCAAAAGGGGAACCAAGATGGAAAATTTAGTCCTTATTTCTTTGTTATAGGATGTATGTTGCTACTTCAGAGTATGCAATTCTGCTACCTTCTACAGTCTACACATAGTTATAGCAAAAAAATATAGTTCATGACTTCCTGTACAAACCTCCTTCAACTGATTCAAGTGATTCAGTCAGTACTAGAGTCAGATGCCTCAACAGGAGAGATGGCATGAAGACCCCTTAGGAGATGGCATTCACATTTAACCCGAATACAGCTTACCAGTGACACACTGACCAATCAATTTAAATACAGCTAGTAACTCTGAACTTTTCATAGTCAGAGAGAAGGTATGTCTTTTATTTCTTGGATTGGAAAAATCAAAGAAACTGTGATCATCGAAATCTGCAGAACAAAGAACCTAATTGCTAACATTTCTGTAGAACTCTTATAAATCCCACTGCAAAAATAAGTGTTAAAACCTTACAGACGAGGATGTATAATCAGTGGAATTGATGCAGCCACACTGAGAGTGAAGTGATTTTGAAGACATTAGTGCTGGTTGGAAATGGTGCTAGCAATGGGGGTGAGAGTGGAGACTATAGCAACTAGATGATTACAACCCTTGTTCGAGAATACACCCAAAATATGATCAACTTGAAGCCAACCGAATAGTTAATGAAAACTCTCAACCCAAAATAAACGAGGTTGTGAGCAAGAGAAACTCCGAACTTAATTATCTACAACGTGTAGTAGTAATTATAAAAAAACCTTGACTCCGCTCAAAAAGTACAGATAAACTACTAAAGCTGTACTTGCAAATGATAGTAAACCTACAAGTCCAGTTGAGCCCAATCAAATGAGTGTACAACTCTGTGACTCAATCCCAATAGTATTCCAGCCCAACCCAAATATGGCAATAGTCATCACAATATGAAGGGTAAATATCAATTTACAAGTACGCATTCCTAAAGCAGGAGAGTGACTATGAAATCCTCAAATCTAAGCCTAAGATGACTGTCATTTTCAAAATATTGAGGGAAAAATAATTATTTGCATGGACTCCAACATCCATCCCTGGTGCAAGTGAGGGACTATGAAAACCCCAAATCTAAACTCGCTTACACAGTATTTACCAGAATGGCTGATTAACCAAATAATGCATCAGTATGGCATACAGTGCCCATCATGTGCATGACATTTATAAGAAAAGTGTCAATGTGAAAAGCATTTAGGACTTGTGAAAGTTGTGATATATGCGGAGGTTTTTCTTATTTCTGACCTGAACAGCATTTAAGGGTTTTAGCCAGACATCCTGTGTGTTAGGCAGTGTTCTAAAAATCGGAATTAATCGGCAATTAATCGCTTGCAAGGCCTATCAGACTAGATCCGACTAATTGTTATGCGCCAATTAATCGCTGATTACTAATTGCTATGCGTTGATTGATTGCCGATTACTAGGCCTCGAAGCTCGAAGGTGGCTGACCGCCCGACTAGCGTCTAGTGACTTTTAGAACATCGGTGTTAGGCATGTATCCTACACCAAACCATTGTTCTTTCATAATAAACATAAGTTCTTCATGAATGTTGAATCATCAGTACCAGCCTTGGAGGCAATTCTGAAGGTGGAAGTGATGATCACATGAGGTATTGATGGTGGTTGCTGATTTTGCAACATGGATGCCTTGGACGGTAACCATTTACTTTTGGGCTAATTCAACAATGCTTCTTGCCAATAATTAGCAAGAAGCATTAGCCAATTACATCATCAGTCATCACTAATTGTCAGACAGGCTTCTTCTTTTTTTTTTATTGGTTTAGGCAATTACTAGTTGTCAGGCTTCGTTTGGTTTCACTGTTCCATTTTGACTTTACAAGCGTACTCAAAGTTCCACACCTTCAAATTAATTATTGACTACAGAAGCCCAACCACCACATTGCAGCAAGTCACAAGTGCTTCTTAGTGCACTCTCAATCAGCTGCTCCAAAAGTGGAGCGGAACTCGTCTCTTCAGGTAAGGGCACGAGTGGAGAATTATCTCAAATAACAAGGAAACAGTGGTATCTTGTGCTTTTGAGGGGGGAAGCCCATGGATTTTTATTAGTAAGTCTTGGAGACAAATGGAACAAGTCCAAGAGGAGGAAGTGATCTTTGATTAGTAAGATAGTCACAATCTTTCGACCACCTGAAAAGATTTGGAGGAGGAAAGTGGAACGGGGAATGCATCCAACTTCAACAATAATGTGGTCCTTATCCATATTATCATTTATGTTGCAGGGATGAAGCAAGGACTGCACTTTCACCTATTGCAGGAAGTCAATAGCATACATGTTCCCTATCATTTCATCATAAAAGCAATGGCAAAATGAGGTGGAACCATCGGAGGCAAAATAGTCCTTTGGCTTAACTGACAGTAGTAAAATGATCAAGCGAAAAATAATTTCTGTGGAACAAGTCATAAGGCAGAGCTGGTCATAGGAAATAGGAATAGAAGAAATCAAGTTTCTGAAAGTACCAATAGCATACAAATGGTACTCCTAAATTGCCAAGAAAGCAATGGCACCAACAGTGTGGTAATGATGACGATTGACGGGCAACCAACAGCATCACGATAGCTCATAGCACTACACAGAGTAACAAAGCAGTGATATTATTGAGTCATTATACGCTGACCAGCACATGGGAGAAGGTCATGTAAGTGGATGAGCTGCCAGACACGTGGTGGTGCCAGCAAGTGCATGGGGGAAGGTCAGCAAAATGGTGGACAGTACGGCATATGCAGATCCTTGACCCCGTCAAGCAATTAAGAAGCACATGTTTAATGTGGCAAGACTAATCATTCATGCTTGAGGCTGGTGTAATAAGTTTTCTAATAGTCGGTCGCCGCGTCTAGGCTCTATGTGCCCCATTTTCGCCCAACTAACGCTTAGCGACTTTTAGAACATTGGGTGTAATAAAAAAAATTGAAAGTCATAACAGGTAAGGTGCAGCAAGTTCGCAACAGTGGGGTATAGACTATAGACTATAGTCACCTAAGATATGGACGTTACGTGCAAATGTGGTAGTATATTTGACTATTTGTAATGCATGACTGCATTATGTTGGGATAGAGGTGCACCGGCACTTCTTTGCGTGTGTTGGAACGCTGAGGCTTGACAAGATTCAAAAGGCAAGTTTCAGATTTCATCAAAACCATGCATTATAATGCCAGACCCAAAAAACCTAATCGTTTTTCCATTAAAATCCCCAAATTTAAAAATTTAGGTAATTCAACTTCAGTTCAGGGATCTGAAATCAAGTTCCAAATTCGAAGTTAAGCCACACTAGTTTCACATAAGCATACCAATTAGTACAAACGTAATAGCAGATCAGCAGATCCATCAAGCCGCGAGTAGAAAATCAAATCAAATTAGAAAAATAACTGTGATCCTTTCACGGATAGTCAAACAACTGTGACCGAACAGAAAATTTCTAATATCGAAAGATTACCATCTTAGTGCCGTATTCGATGGCTTGCTCGGTGTGGAAGGTGCCGTTCTTGCCGGTGATGCCTTGGCATAAAACCCTAGTGTTCTTGTCGACGAACACGGCCGGAGGAGGCGCCGCCGCCGCCGCAAAATGGCGGGACTGGTTTACGGCAGCATGGGAAGACGAACAAGGGGTCGAAAGTGTAGACAAGTTGGCGACGAGTCTCCTGGCTTGCCGAGACATCACTCTCTCTCTCTCTCTCTCTCTCTGTGCAAAAGCGCAGCGGCAATGACCGTAAACGAAGAGGGGAAAATGCCTCAATGGAACCACGAAGGGGAGAGGGAGGAGGTCGTACTAGGCCCACCACGGAATGGAACCCACAGTTTTTAGGGTTTTTTTAAGATTCTACTCTGTCCGTCCCAATTTACTCGTCTCAATTAGCACTTTTTGTCGTCCCAAAATAATTGTTCCACTTCAAAACTAAATGGGTAATGATTAACAAATTTCCAATTTTACCCTTCTATTCTTCAATCATTACTAACAAAATGATACAGTAAAAAAAAAGAGGGAAATTTGACAAAATAAGTACTACTAGTCCGGACTAGAATATGCACTGGATTACTGAAACATCCAAAATGAGATTTACATTGAGATTAAACACCAAACAAGGATTCTGTTCTTTTTTCTTTTTTTCACTTATCTTTCCCATTTACACTTAACCTTCACAAATTTCCAAAACACTTCTTCAAAAAATTCACCAAACACAAGTCGAATGTGGAACCATTCAGTCAGCAAAAGAAAACTCCTGCGAACTGTAAGACAGCACTACCCCGTTTCAAATCATGTAGCATCAGCTAGAATGTCATTTCTCCATGGCAAATTTCAGAGCACCATTCATAACAGCACTACAAAGGCAGTGTAGCAGCAACATCTATAGCAGAAAATATAAGCAGCAGTAAACAGATTCCTCCCGGTTGCAGTATTCATGAGCAACAAAATTTGACAGATGTTCACCATGGTCAACTACTGAAACCAGCAAACCTTCTCAAGTGCAACGACAAAAGGAAAGAAAAGAGCTGGTTAGGATTAAAAGGAAAGCAAAAAGCAGCACTAAAAGGACCGATTATTCATAGGATTAAAATGATAACTCACCTTGATTCAAACTTGATTCTGTAGATGAATTAGCACATTCTCCACAACATCTCGGCCACATTCAAGTTGAGAAGGAAGAACACCATCTCTCATTAATTGGGGTTTCTCAATGTGCGGCAATTTGTAATTATTCCCCCCATTAACCTTCATCACTTCAACCATACAAGCTTGTAGAGATAAAAAAACAGAATCGAGATCGTGCAATGGTAATTTATCAAAAGATTTCTCCATGGCATTCACAAGTTCATCAATTGTTCTAGGCACCTCTTGATATTGCAAGGATTGAATTGCTGTAAAAAAATCCGAGATCAAGAACATTCAAGTCTGGACTATTTGGGGGTTGAAATGATAAACAAATATCAAATCCATTCTTTGTTGCGAGGTCACGAAACTGAGCATCATATGGTTGGATGTGGGGCCATGCATTATCTTGTTGAATATAAATAGTTTCACCCACGCTAGACCGATCGAGGCCATTTTGATTGAATAGCAAGTATAACTTTTTCAATCAAATACAAGCGAATTATATCTTTAGTCACCGTTGCAATTGCCTTTGTCTCCATTGTACCGGCCACACGATTTTTACTTGTTCGTTTGGCTGGTTCTTTGAATGTGAATGGAAAAATACCTATCTTACCGAAAACTCTTCGCCTCCATTAGCACCGAATCGTGGTCGAGCTACCGCAGCTAGAAACATAACCTTTGAGATGAATTGTTTGTTTTTGCAAGTTCTATGTGGTTGATCTTCTTCGGGAAGTAGATAATACCTTTCCGATTCTTTAGTCATATAAAATCACTTCTCATCTATGTGAACATAATTGTACATATCCTTGAACAATGGCTGGGTTTGAAGACTATTTGGCTCAAGCATGGAAAGACAAAAGTGCAACCTTGCCATCTTATGTTCATCAGAAAGGTACGGCTTAAGAGCATTTGAATGAGGCCTAATTTTACCTTCCTTAATTCGTGGATGGAGTGTTGATTTTGGGACTTCCATAGCCTCGGACAAGGAACGGATATTTGTACGGCGATGACGAAGGATTTCCTTGACTCTGTTCCAGTCAATTTGGCGTCGCTTCCGGCAAGCTCTTCCACGCTTTTTGCTTGATACATTAGCCCTCAAACCACTGGCAACATAAGCTTCTGCTCTGCTCCAAATTCGATGTACAGTTCTTTTGGAGACAAAGAACATTGCAGCAACTTCTGGCACAGAACCCCTTTTCAATTTTCCATCAACACATCGGAGCAACAGAGCTTGAAAAATTTCTTCTCTTTGCTCATTTGTAAGGTCATGGTTTAGAGTAGAAGTTGAGAGAGAAAGAGAGGAGAGGAAAAGATTGGGTAAAGGGTTTTTGACAATAGTTGGTGGGAAAGACCCTGAAGAGAAGATAGGAGTAGGTTGTTTTTATTGGAAGAGTTTTACTCCGTAGGAGGGAATTTTAATTTTGAGGAAGATTTGAATTCCAAAACTAGCGCTTTTTTCCTTTTCACGTGTCTTCTGGCAACTTCTTTTGCAGAGTACTCCACAAATTTTACTCCTACTCTGTTTCAGTTTTCTACTCCATTTTGGCGCCTAATTTTCAAAAAAAGGGAAGTTTTGTGTACCATCAAATTAGGAGTATTCAATAAAAGAATGAAGGGTAAAATAGGAAATTCAAGTGATCAAACATGTAATAATTTTGTTCCCTTATAAAGCGCGAATCCCCAAAAGTGACAATTAAATTGGGACGGAGGGAGTATCCAATTAATTAATAAAAAAAGCTTTTAGGTGGTAGCTCCTCTTTTGGACCCCCTCGTCTCATGCACTCCAAAAAAATGGAAATGCATTGTAAGGTTTTCTAAAATATTTCCTCAAAATTTCTCATATAAAAGTGTCTAAACCACTAAAATTCTATAATAGAAAAGTGTATTATAAAACCCTAGGAAAGTATCTAAACCTTAGAGCTAGCATCTCTAAGACTCTAACGGGAGATGTCAAAGCTGAGGTGGACAATCAAATAGCTAGTTTTGGCATTAAATCGTCATTCAATCATGATGTCTTCTATCATGCCAAAAGTGACATGGCTTTGAAGGGAGGTGACGTGGTTTTGAAGGGAAGTCCCAACATGTCAACTTTGACATCAACCTCTAGACTGTCAATTTTCAAAAATTGATCATAAGCTTTCAAAATAATTTAACATAAGGGTTGGAGAGGGAGAGCGTGTTGTCAAATTGCCACGTAAGCCTTCAAAATAATTTGACCTCTCCTGTTGGAGATGCTATTAGGGTACTCTATGAAAGTGTCTAAATTATTAAAATCCTATAACCCTATGAAAATGTCTATTCTTGTCAAATTGTAAGTTTTTTGTCCTAATCCTTCTTTATCCTTTTCCTCCTTCCCTTGCTTTCCCTATCTCGTTCCCCCTTTTCGTCTGATCTGCTGAACGTTCGATCTGATTCGGCTCACTTTGAGTTGCCGACAGTGGTTATTGTTGAGTAACCCCAATCTAGGGCCTAATGGCGAATGGCATCTCTGGCGACTGGTGGTGACCGGGGTATAAATCCTGTGGGCTTTGCTGAGTTCAATTGCCTTATCCCGTGAGTTTTTGACGGGTTGGTTGATACCGCCGATAAATATTAGAGTTCAAGCTTGGGCTGGGGCCTTGATCAACGTTTTTGGAGGATCTCTCTTGTAGGTTCTGGAGGTGGCGGTTGCTATTCATTTTCGACGGGATGGCGTTTTGGTGGCCAACGAATAATATTAGTTTCTGGGTTGAGCAAGTTATTGGTCAATGCTTTAGGAGTTCTCTCTAAAATGCTTTGCTCACTACAAGAAATTCAGGATCTCCCAACGGTTTTTTTCGCAACGGTTGAAAAAACCGTTGGTATAGATGGTGTACAGTAACGGTTTGCAAAACGTTACTAGAAACAGGACTATAGCAACGGTTTTTATGTGACCGTTGGTAGATTTCAACACTATAGCAACGGTTTTCATTAACCGTTACTAAAAACTGGACTATAGCAACGGTTTCCAATAACCGTTACTATAAACTGGACTATAGCAACGGTTTTCATTAACCGTTAGTAGAATTTTATACCGCCAAAACCAATTTTCTTTCATGCGATCGGTTTTCAAACCTGAACTAACGATCGGGACCATTGATTTTATTTTTCATGTTGATTAAATCGTTCTCGTACAAATTTGGCTCGATTGGATTTAGAAAATTTCTTTATCGATACACAATTTCATTAATAAAATAAGTTTTTCTGTCCAATAAGTGTGTAGCGATCGATACTCGATTAACTTCATTCTTGAACATACTTTAGCCACTCGACCGTGACACAATCATGATGATCGAGGCCATTGCTTTTGTTAGGGCTATTTTTCCTAAATTTTTGTTGTGATATTTTTTCTGGTATTGTTTATTTAACTTATTTTTTTAGCATTTTGTGGTAATTTTTGAAACTAATCATTCATTTTGGGATTAATCATTCATCTTAACAAGAATAAAAAAAATTATAAAATTGTGGACCGAAATTGAAAAAAAATATCATATAAGATGACACTAAAGACAACAAATGTTAGTTGTTTGATATTTTTTCGCCCATATTGATTTTCTATGATTTTAATTACATTTTTTTAATTTTTTAGACTCATCTCATAGTAATGACTGACCAATCAAAAAAATTTATGTGAATCCAACAAAAATTTAGAAGCGGCAAAATTAATATTGAAAAAAAATTAGGAAAACAGAGAGGGTTTTTTTTTTTTGGTACCTGGTGCATGTCAATTTAATTGATGATGAGTGAATAATGGAACTATTTTTCTCACACGAGATATCATTTTTTGTAAATGAATATTACAAAATAATACTCCTACCAAAATTATTATCCTACTTTGCATCAATCTAAACAATTATAATTAAATATAGTGTCATAAATGATTACATGCATACAGTCTTGTGCATTTATATCAATTTTAAAAGGTAATTATTGAACCTAGCATTAAATTCTATGTAATAATAATTTCATTCTTCGTACAAATATTGTACTCCATATTGTGTAAAAAATAGATGCTTCCGACCAAAAAAAAAAATGAAATTAGTAAGTATTTGCATAGTATAAACCGGATATTTAAAAAAAGGATTAAAAAAATCCGGCTAGTATAGTATAAATATTAAAAGGTGTATGATTTCACACAAGTTATGGGCTAGCTCAGTTGGTTCGCGCGCGCGCGCACATGCGAGGTCGGGGGTTCGATTCTCAGGAGGAGCAAATATTATTTCGCAACCACGCGGGCGCCACATCAGCGCCACGTGGGAGCCACGTCAGTGCCATGTGGAGGCTTACATCACTCAGTGGTTTGTTTAAAAAAAATAAAAAATAGGCTCGCTTGACAAAACCGTTGCTATACCTTTACAGCAACGGATATATTGCAACGGTTTGGCCAACGGTTCTCCAACCGTTGGTACAGCCTAAACGGGTCTCTACCAACGGTTTTTGGGTTTTTTGGTAACGCTTTTGACCATTGCTATAGAACGATTTTCTTGTAGTGGCTGAAGGTTGGGGATGCTGGTTTAGTGGCGTCAACTACCATGGTGATAGTCTGATCTAGTCGGGCAACAATGGTCACCGATTAATGGTTAGGCCGGAAAGGGTTTATGTGTTTGGGCTCTTATTTTTTGGGTTTAGACTTGGCCCACAGGTGTTGTATAGGCTTTTGCCCTCCTAGATGTTTGAGCTTAGCCCACTGAATGTTTTAGGCTTTGTCTCATTTAACTAGTATTTTTTATTCAACATTCGGTGGGATCCTAGGTATCCTCCCCCTTCTCCCAACTTGATGTATCATTGATCAAGTTTTTTCAAAATAAACTTTTTGCTTGTGAAAAAAAAGAACGTGCTATTGGTTTAGGTTGATGTAAAATATTTATGTTGGTAGATGCCTTTAGCCGGGAAATACACTAGGTTGATGTTGCCAACAAATTATATCTAAACATCTCGATATTTTAATTCAATCTCAAACATGGTGTCTGATTGTGAGTAGGGCTGCAAACGAACCGAGCCGTTCGCGAGCGGCTCGTGACTCGGCTCGCTAACGGCTCGTTCGAACTCGGTTCATCAAGCAAACGAACGAGCTCGAGCCAAAATTTTCAGCTCGTTTCATAAACGAACCGAGCTCGAGCCACTTGATGCTCGGCTCGTTGAGCTCGCGAGCTGCCACATACATATACCAAACGAGCCATTCGAGCCGAGCTCGAGCTTACATAGACATATGTATATATACATATACATATACATATACATATACATATACCCATGCATGTACCGAACGAGCCATTCGAGCCGAGCTCGAGCTTTTGTATATATATTCGAGCCGAGTTCGAGCTCACATATTTCAGCTCGATTCGAGCTCGAGCTGAGCTCGAGCTGAGGAAAACTAAGGCGAGCCGAGCTCGAGCAAGGCAAAACTCGGCTCGACTCGGCTCGTTTGCAGCCCTAATTGTGAGGAGCTGATGATGGTTTGTGCCTTGTGGCATTGAAATGATTTCTAGCCGGTGTGTAATTGCCGGAAATCATTCTGCATTGTTACTTACTTTCTTAGGTGGCATTTAATTAGTACTCCCTTCGTCCATTTTTAATTGTCCTGCTTCGTAACTCCAATTTATTAAAAAGACATCATCATTATACCTTTCACATCAACTTTTTCATTCACTTTCCGTACTTATCCATCATCATTACACTTTTACTCACTTACTTTTCAAAATGGAATATATTTTTAGGGACAAAATAGACAATTTATCAACTTTTACCCATTAACTTTACAAAATGGACACTTATTAAGGGACAACTCAAAATGGAATACTGGACTATAAATAAGGGACGGAGAGAGTACAAAGTTTGATTTCTAGGAAGAACTTAATCAAATGCCAGAGAATTGTAGGTGCCATTTTTGGGAAGTGTCATAGGCACGCGAAATTTGTTAGGATTTTTATTCACAGAAATTTATTTGTCACAAGAATTGTATAGGTACACATAAACATAAACATAAAAACTCAACAAGTAGATACGAGAGAAGATACAAGTAATGAAAGTAGGAAAGATGTTGCCTGTGAAAATGAGAGTCGTGTAATCACTATCTTAAGGCTAATATTTCTCCCCTCGTGAAGATTCCACTGGAGTGTGCTAGCCCCAAGATTAAATCCAAGAGCTCACAAGCATTCCTCATCCGATGTTCACGACCACCGAGAGGTTTGAACGAGTCACAAACCGAGTTGCCCAACTCTATAGAAAATAGTTTATGAATACTCTGAAACTCTCTTTCTTTTTTGTATATACTCTCCATATGCTTTCTCTATTTCTACAACCATAGGCATTCAACTTAGCTTTTAGTAAAGTAAAACTTGATTACTAGTATTAACCAAGCATTATTTTCAACTTATTTAGAAAACAAAGTTTACCTTTTATAGAAAAGTTTAATATTCAATAAATTTATATGACAAATTTTGAAACTTACACAGTAAATATGCTTCAACAAAATTCGCTAGTTCATGTAAAATCATTTTATCCCTCTATCATTCATGCATCTACGGATTTCCTCCCTCTTCCTTCTCATCCAGGGATGGATGTACATGGGGGCACGCAAGGGCACGTGCCTCCACTTGAACGCGTGCCCCCACCTGAAATAAAAATATTTTTAAAAAATATTTATGTATAAATTAGCATAATTATGAAAGCGTGCTAATTTATAAACATACACGCTTGTATATATCTCGAAAATATACATATAGAATTCGTTTTATACCTGAATTTCATCATATGATACATTTATAATTGTTATTTTACGAGCTGTTTGTCTATTTGGACCTATTTTTTCTTTATTCTCTTTATTTTTAACCATCTAGAAGAAATATTTTAAAATAAATGCATTAACAAAACTAGCTCAATCAATCTAAAATTTGTTGATGTTTATTTTAAACATACTTTATAAAATTTGACTGAGATTTTGTGCTCATGTTTATCTAATTTAACTTAAAGTACATTTTATAAACTTTTGTAATTAGTAATGAATGCTGTAATTTTGAATGATCTTTCTATGGTTGACTAAAAAAATAAACTTTCATCATTATGATTAATTGGTGCCCCCACTAGGGTACATTCCTAGATCCATCCTCGTTCTCATCCTTCTCATTTGAAGACTTGTCTAGGTAATATCCACGCATAGACGGGCCAAAATGAAATGGACTACAACAATTTATATATGGAGATAAATATGTATACATTTATTAGATGATCAACACCGTGTGGTAAGACCTGAGATTGAAAAATTAATTCTTGTGAGGACAGTTGAGATAGAACTTTGAGCCCCAATTCAATGAATACTAAGCGCCTGTTTTACCTAGCTTTTTCGGGAATTTTAAATTTTTGTCTTTATTCAACTTTTTTTTTTTGCAATTGTTAATTTTACGTTTAATTTTTATGAATTATTGGTTCGTCTCATTAAGAGAAATTGAAAAAGTAAAAGATTATGATTCTTACCCAAATATTCTGAAAAATATCCAAGATAAAATTCCAAAAAGCTGGGATTAATTTTTGTGCTTTATCTTGAATATTAATTACTGAAATATTTGGATAAAAGTCATAATTTTTTGCTTTCTGATTCCTCATGTCAAGATGAACCAATAATTCACAAAAATTTGACACAAAACCAACAAATACGAAAAAAATTGAATAAGAACAAAAATAAAAAATCCCAACAAAAAACTATGTAAATCCGGCGCTAACTATCGGAAAGAGGCATTTGGCCTTCTAAAATAGACAAGATGGGCGTAAACTAATCCGGCGATCCACCCGGAGTTATCCACTGTACGTTCATCAACAATTATCCAAGTACAAGTACATTTATTGACTTACAAACTAGATGAATTACATGCATGCCTATTCGTGGGATATTCACGACTACTATGGATAGTACCCAATATATGCTTCAATAGTACTGTAGTACATAACTAGCTAAATGCTCGCGCGCAGAAAAAGAGAGCTACTGCCACCCTCCTACTATTCTCTCCCTCCTTTTTTTCATTTTTGTTAAAGAACCGAGCTCCTACTATTATTACAATGTATAAAAGATACACCAATATCTATATCGCAATTCACGATCAGCCACAAGGCTAGCTCACTCATCCTCCTCAATGAGGACTATGCGAGTGGAGTGACACCAGCGGTCGTATGATGTCTGGAGATTCGGCCAATCTGAGGAAGTAATGGAGAAGTCTTGGAGCCAATTCGTGAGCACTACTTCTTGTTCCGCTGATGGTAAGGTTGCGATGACTTGGTCTATGGTTCGCTCTGTTTCGATCTTCTCGTATCCGGTCAAGACTGGATACGAAAGGCCGTTTTCTGCGTGGCAAAGCAGTGGAAGCCAAAGCACTAACAACCTGTACTTTACTTGGCCTGGTACCTTGAGTCCCCCTCTTGTAAGCTCTCCGATTAGGATGGCTGCGTATGGTATGTGCAGATTCATCATTAAGAAGCAAATGCATGCTAAGCTCATAACGTTGACCAAAATTTACTGTACATAATTTATGGAGAATGATTTTGTAAAATTAACTTCTTTGTGTTTTCAATCACTAGAGTTGTCCATTGAAATAAAGCATTTTAGGGCGCACGGAACATATATATACAATGAAATGATCAGGTCATATTCCGGTATATCTTTCTAACTTGCCTCTGATACTGGAATTTTCATTCCAAGTTGCATAAATTCAGTTAACCTGTCAATGGTAGTATGACAGTTAATAGTATGCGAAGACAAAAAACTATACAAACAACTTCCCTGTGCAAATGTATAATTTTGTTGACCATGTTTGAGTATGTATATCAATCACGTACATTGAAAACCATATAATGATCTCATGCACCTTACAAAGTTAAAATTGACACCTCCCAGATAATGTCCGTGCAAGTGCCGTAATATTTGAGGCCTACTTTGAGTTGTGTGCAAAAGAGAGTGTTGTGCTCTTTCAATGGGCTCATCCCGAATCCATTATTATGATGTGAAATATACTTTATTTGGCTGCTTGTGTTTCTCCTTCATGTCAAAAATCAAATTGATCTAACATGGACAACCACATGAGCGGCATAGTATATTTCACTTAAAGATTAGGGCAAAGTCCACTTTCACCCATTGTGGTTATCGCCATATGCGGATATCTTCCTTATAGTTCAAAACTAACCACATAACTTACATGTGATTTTGAAAATATGCCGATAGACCTCCTACCATCATGTTTTCCATCAATATTAACGGAGGTGTATTTCACACGCCTCTAGAATGTAATCTGAGTTGTTCATATAGAATGTATTAAATAAAGAATAAAGTATCTCTGTAAAAAATCATCTCGATCAGATATCAATAACCCAGTGATCTAATTTTTAGTAAACTCAAATTTAAAAATTTAATTTCATAACAAAATCGATTCAATCATGAGCTTTTCATTTTTTGATTGACTTGAATTTTGACATAAATGTAATACTTGTCAAAATTTTACAATATCAACAATTTGGATTCAATTTTTGGTACAAGGGATGGTATGGTTAGATTTAAAAAAGAAGAAAAATCAAAGGACATGATGAGGGTATATCAGTCTTTTAATATTGTGTTCGTTAATATAGATGAAAAACATGATAGCAAGGGATCTATCCGCACATTTTCAAAACCACAGGTAGGTTATTTGGTTGGTTTTGAACCATGATGGGGGATATTCGCACATGGCGATAACCACAGGGGGTCAAAGTGGACTTTGCCCTAAAGATTATTCTTAAAATCAAATTCGTTAATTATTTCAAGAAAAAAGTTTGTCATTCATATTTTTAATGCAATTGACAAATTTAATTTGATAAATGCTAAATGCTAAATTTTTTGTCTTTTAATCTCTCTCTTCCTCTCTCTCAACCTTAGCCACCACAACTTCTCGATCTTCTCCCTTCCCCTCTTCCCCATGGATTCCATACTCGTATGCGGCGGCGGGGAAGGAGGCCATGGTACTACCGACTCCCTTTCTTTATTTTTGTTTTTTTCCCTTCTGTCTCTTCAGATCTACGACTTGTCGTATGATCTGTGAGAGTTTTGTCTCTCATTCTACGAGAGTTTTGTCTCTCATTCAATGAGAGTTATTAGTTTCGTCTTTGGACGGATTTTGTCTACAGATCGGATTCTCTCAATCGAGGTTGTTTCACAATGATATTTGTGCTTCAGCGTTCTTTCCCTACACGATGTCTTTGGCGAGGCAACCCGTGGCGGCTTGCAAATCTGTAGTTCTTGGAAGTTCATTGGTGCGTTCATACTTGGGTGGAGTGCATCTGATCATCTGGGTATTTGGTGTCTTTTGTCCTTAACTTTACACTTTTTCTCGTTTGAGACTCCTAATTAGATGTTAGGCAGTTTAAAAGTGTCGCTATTGCGTCAGGCTATATCTGGGTTAGGATGAACGACATTTTACCTTGTGATTTACTTGTTTTCTATTTGTTAGACGATTAGTTTGGCTTTGTTGAAGTTCTTTATAATGATCTCTGTTTTGTAAGTGCCGTTGGGCGTTTATCAATATAATTTTCTCACTTTTTGACCCAAATTTTTTTTTTTTTAATTTGATGAGTTGAACGAAATAAACAAGTCAAACGAAATACAAGGCTCAAAATTGGCCTCATTATTAGAAGAACTAAACATCCTGTTAATTAATTTTGTCCTCAACTTACTGCAAAGCCCCGATTGTCCATGAAAAATGCCTTATTAATTCCCAGTCAAAATCATACCCAGGAACAGACAAAGGGGACCTGCACAATTCTAAATTATTTCTTTAATCATGCCAATATTTCAAGTTAATTTGAGAATGTTTTGTGAGATTAGCCCCTCTATATAAGTCTGCTGGATGGAAAAAAATTTCATACAAACTCTACAATCTTAAGTTATCAACTTGTAGTTTTTTATCACATGTTTAAAATCAAATGACAGTACATATATACGCACAAGCTCAAATCTACCGATCGATAGCAATATATACTTATGAAATACTTCATATTTTCTTTGTTGTCACTGTAAAAATGCATGTAGTTTGGAATATATACCGCCGTGTTTAAATAGTACTGTGAGGCTGTGAGAGCATGTACACCAAGTGTGAGGTATTTTACCTATTCATACTTCATTTTTTTTATTTTACCTACTCAAATTTTTCTCAACTTCACACCAATCCTCTCTATTATTCTCTCCATCCTTATATAAAATATTATTCAATTGCTATATAGAGTATCTTATAATATAATAATATATAAAGAATGAGAGAGAATGAGAGAGTGGTTGGGAGGAGAGAGAAAAAATAATTTTTTAATGAATAACTATGAATAGTTGCTCGGTACTAATGGAGAGCATTTTCAGTAAAGGAATAATAGCTAATGGTTTACCTAGGCTGGTGTAAGATTGTTTTGGGGTCCAAAATAGGTAAAATAGCTATAAAGTAACATATAACTAGTCTTGTGTACATGCCCTGACGGCCATTGATTCATACGGATCAACTTTAGTTTGAGATCCTTAACTTTTAGTAGTTACTACAAGGTTCACCTTGTTTTTTCATTAACTAAGATTGTTCATGGAGGCTTACGGGACAGTTTTTGTGACTTTCTAATAAGTATGAATTGCTGGAACGGTGGAACTCACAAAATTAATACATGAGAGAGAGAGAGAGAGAGAGAGAGAGAGAGAGAGAGAGAGAGAGAG
>BPLS01000707.1:1221493-1234968 GCA_019656275.1 Rhododendron kiyosumense
ATATATATATTTCGGTAAATAGCTGTTAAAAAATACTTATATTTCGGTAACTACACGTTTAAAATATGTTCAAACTTCTGTAATCAACTGTCGAACCATCTATATAAGGGAAAATTGTACATACATTTCGGTAAATTTCTGTTGAAAACAAAATTATATTTCGATATTTGGATGCTGAAAATGGTAATATCTTACAGTGGATAGCTACCGAAATTACAATGACTATTCTATTTCGAACTAGAAACGTCGAAACCCTCGAAAAACTGGGTTTTATAAACCTAGATGCCTCAACAACAAAGGAGAGGCCATTGTAAATGGAAAAACTTACCTCCTCACGCAGCTTCGAACATACAATGTCCATCACAATATCTTTCTTCTCCTCTGCCACCAAATGGTTGCCAATAGAATTTGATTCAATTTCAAAATCTAATCCTACAAGTGGGTCAAAAAATGAATCAATGGAAGGACTTGAACCTTTCATTGATACAATATTTGGTCCTTACTCCTCCTCCATTGGAAAATTTGTGAGAGAGGAGAAAAGAGAATGAAGATTTAGAGAGAGAGAGGAGAAGAAAAGATGAAGAACAGATGTCTTTGTTCTTCTCTATCTTTGTTTTTTGTTTTGGTCTATTTTTTTCTTTTCATCAATTGATGATTTATTTTAGGGGGGAAGATTTTGGGGGGGAAGGGGGTGGTGGGTAATTGAGGGGTTTTGGTAATAAGGGCATAGAAGTCATTTTATGTATATGTATAAGGGTAAGTAGGTCATTTTACATTAAGGGGTCATGTTGTAATTAGTTGGAAATTTTTAACGGGCTATGGGAAAAAAACGTGGCTGCGAATAGCCGGCGCCCCGGAAGGTAAGAGAACCATTCATTTTTCCACGTGGCAGCAGATCAACGTATGGAGGCTTTAAATTTTTTGGGTAAACTATAGTTAACCCCCTCTAACTAAGCCTTGCGTGCACTTTGCCCCCTATAACTTTTTTTTTGGCACTCAAGCTCCTCTAACTAACTGAAATTCAAACGGTCATAACTTTAAACGGCTATAACTTCTTCATCCGAAATCGAAAACATGCAAATTATATATCGATTTCGAGGTATTGAAGTCACCTTTCTAATGACACTAAAATCACATCACGATTCAAAGCATACAAAAAGTTATGATCAAAACGGTTTTTCTGTCTATCAGCCCTTACTCTTTTGATTATAACGTTCTGTGTGTTTTGAATCGTGATGTGATTTTAGTGTCATTAGAAAGCTGACTTCAAGACCTCAAAATCGATATATAATTTGCATATTTTCGATTTCGAACGAAGAAGTTATGACCGTTTGAAGTTATGACTATTTGAATTTCAGTTAGTTAGAGGGGGTTGAGTGTAAAAAAAAGTTAAAGGGGGCAAAGTGCACGCAAGGCTTAGTTAGAGGGGGTTAACTATAATTTAGCCAATTTTTTTTTTTTTGTTGTGATCAGATTTTTGGACATATCATGATTCATGAATGGACGATCCCAAAAAAAATTGAACAGTAGAACGAATTTTTCATAAGTCCACTATGCCACTTTCCAAATCCATCTAGTCTACTTCTAAGTTTCATAACCCATTAAGTCCACTAATAATTTTAATGACAAAAATATCCCACCAAAGAAGCAAGGGTCTTGTTTGGCTAACACGAAAATATATTTTTTCAATTTTTTTTCGTTTTTGTTACAATCAAGCTACCACCGCCACTACCACCGTTGCCGCTGCCATCACGCCACATATAACGTTATATATGTAACGAAAAACATATTTTTTCATTTTTCTCAGTAGAGAAAATCATCTAACTTATATTTTCACATTTAAGTCAGAGAGCGCCTATGTGGACCAATTCAGTAAGTGATCGACAACGGAGTATATACCGTTATATATGACAGAAACTTATATATAACATTATACGGTACAAAAGGTCATATATAACGTTATATGATCACTTTATTAAATAATATATAATATTTCTACTCTAGAATGTTATATATAACAATATAACGTTATATTATTATATCTCTCTCTAACTAAGAATGTTTTAAAAAAATGATATTAAATAACAAAAACACACATATAACCTTATATATTTTTCCAAAAAACACAACATGTTCCAACCTTATATGTCAACCCTAGAAAAAATACACATATAACCTTATATATTTATTTAAAAAACTTCAAATATATTATAAACAAGTCGGAGAGGCCGCTTCACGGACCAAATCAATAAGTGATTGATGAAATACACAAATATAACCTTATATATTTATTCAAAAAACTTCAAATCTCCAACCCTAGGAAAAGCACACATATAACGTTATGTATTTATTCAAAAACCTCCAAATCTGATGATAATCGGACACGGGACAAACAAAAGACCAGATCCGCCCCGATCGGATATATTTTTGGTCCTCTATCCCCGCCCCAATGGAGATCTGATCGGAGATTTAGATATCTGAATGTAAAAAAAAAAACATTTGGACTCTGTTTTTGATTTTAAGCTCCAAAAATGATCCAGTACCCAAAAAGATTTGATATTTCATCTCCAATACACATCGCAAAAAAAAATTGAGATACACATGTCTAGTACAATATTATGAATATGTAATAGAAACCCGCAAATTTAAGAAGAAAAAACGGGAAAAGGAATTATCACGGATGACAAAAATAGAAACCCACAAATCTAAGTTTCATAATCCACTAAGTCCACTAATAATTTTAATGACAAAAATATCCCACCTAAGAAACAAGGGTCTTGTTTGGCTAACACGAAAATATATTTTTTCATTTTTTTTCTGTTTTTGTTGCAATCAAGCTATCACTGCCACCACCACTGCCGCCGCTACCACTACCACCGTCGCCGCTGCCATCACGCCACATATAACGTTATATATGTAACGAAAAACGTATTTTTTCATTTTTCTCAGTAGAGAAGATCATCTACAACTTATATTTTCATGTATAAGTCGGAGAGCACCAACATGGACCAATTCAATAAGTGATCGATAACAGAGTATATACCGTTATATATGACAGAAACTTATATATAACATTATACGGTACAAAATGTCATATATAACGTTATATGTTCTCTTTATTAAATAACATAGAATATTTCTAATCTAGAATGTTATACATAACAATATAACGTTATATTATTATATCTCTCTCTAACTAAGAATGTTTTTAAAAAAAATGATATTAAATAACAAAAACACACATATAACCTTATATATTTTTCCAAAAAACACATGTTCCAACCTTATATATCTAACCCTAGAAAAAACACACATATAACCTTATATATTTATTCAAAAAACTTCAAATATATTATAAATAAGTCAAAAAGGCCGCTGCGAGGACCAAATCAGTAAGTGATTGATGAAATACACAAATATAAGCTTATATATTTATTCAAAAAACTTCAAATCTCCAACCCTAGGAAAAGCACACATGTTACCTTGTGTATTTATTCAAAAACCTCTAAATCTGATGATAATCGGATACGGGACAAACAAAAGACCGGATCCGCCCTGATCGAATATATTTTCGGTCCTCTATCCCCACCCCAATGGAGATCTGATCGGAGATTTGGATATCTAAATGTAAAAAAAAACATTTGGAATCTATTTTTTATTTCAAGCTCCAAAAACGATCCAGTATCGAAAAAGATTTGATCTTTCATCTCCAATACACATCGCAAAAAAAATTTGAGATACACATGTCTAGATATTATGAATATGTAATAGAAACCCACAAATTTAAGAAGAAAAAACGGGAAAAGGAATTATCATGGATGACACCGATGGCCTCCTCATTGCCATTGATCTTGGATCATATGTAGTGATTGATGAGTTCTTCGTCGGTCGGACGGAATCAGTATCCTATCGGAAGAGATCTCAGGGGCATAAGTTCTCTCAAGGGCATAACTTTCATTTTCAAAGAGAGGCAAAAAAAGAGAAATTATATAGAGATGAGATAGAGAAAAGAGACGGTAGTTTTCTTTTTCTTTTTGATGTTCTTTATTTGATCGGGAGAATTCAGTGGGGTTTTGGTAGAAGCATCAGCATGCGAAAATGTGGAACGAGAGAGAGAGGGAGAGGAGGTTTGCTACAGATTTGTTTTTTTAGGGTTTCTCTATAGCTTATATAGGAGGATATTTTTTTCTTGATTTAATTTTTTTTTAAAGAAGTGGATTTAAGGTCTTACTAAACTATATTAGTGGACTAGAGAGGTTACAAACATTAGAAGTGGACTAACTGGATTACAAGTTTTCTATAGTGGACCCTAGACCTATTTTTTATTATATTTAACTCCATTCCCAAATCCCAATACACGCTCGAAATACACATCCACTGTTCATATGGGTGTATGGGATCCATACAAATTATTTGGGTGCAAAGGTAGAATTATTGAAAAAAAATTCTCAACTTGCACACTTTATCTTTTTATTTTTTTCAACGTTCAGGAGTAAGGATAATCAAGCCTGTTTATGCATACCTTAATTAGAATCGATTTAGGGGTAAGTCCCTCCAGACCTCGGACTTGGGCAATAGAAATAAATTGTAATTCCAATGTAATCTTAATTTTATTTATTTTTTACTTTCATATCCTTTTATTTTTTAGTATGATTTAATAGTAATAGACAACCAAATTTGAAATGAGGCTTGGACAACCCAAACATTAGAGTCGACAATTTCATCTCCGATTCAATAAAAAGAAAGCATCCACGCCATAACTAGGGAAAATTATTAGGTACTCTGTAGAGACCCGTAAATTTCTTTTAAATTTTTAACGTTTTACAAGTGGACAAATAATGGATTAATGTGAAAATTATAGTTATGGGTCAATGTGCAAGAGTTTGAAAATGTGGGTGTTAGTGTGATAGGGTGCATGTGTGTATAAGTGTGTGTCAGGGGAAATTAATTCCCATAACCCCCCATCTCATTCTCTCTCTCTCTCAGCTCTTTCTCTCTCTCTCATTCCCTCACCCAAAAACTCTCCTCCAAACTTAAAACCCACAACAATCAACCTCAACACCATCTTCTACTTGCGTATTGGAGCTCGTATCTCGTTGGATAGAGCTCGGTTCGGTGTATCTTGTTCGGTTTGGATTTCAGAAGTTAGAGCTTGCTCAATCTCTTTGGTTTCAGCTTGGATACTCGAGGTAGAAAATTCTACCTCTCTTTATATGTTTTTTGAGTGATTTGGTGCATGAAATTGTGCTTGTAATGTCATGTTTAAGCTTGGATCGAAAATCTGTTGTTGCTATAAGAATTGTCTATTTTTCTTGATTTCCTACCAATAGGCCTGTCCTTTCTACCGGTAGAACGTTGTTACTTTGCCAGAAAATCAGTTCCCTACCGATAGAATGAGTGAGAAATTCTTCGCAACCAGTTCAAACATATAACAACAGCTCAAAAGCTGCTCAACAAGCTGCTCTACGTATTTAAGTTCTACCGGTAGGAATTCTTGGAACTGTAGGATTCTAGGAATTCCTTATCTACCAGTAGGTCTAGCGCAAATTTGGAATGTTGGCCTTTTTGGTTTCAGTTTCTACCGGTAAAAGCTTTTCATCTACCGGGTGGCCAAGTTCTACCGGTAGGACTTGCTTGCCTACCGGTAGGAGATTGAGCTGCTGCAGTATCTTTTAGCTGCTTCCCTATATCTTCCAACTCACATTTTGAAGCTTTTCATCGATTCTAATGGGTTTGTTTTTGCATCCTTCGAATGTTTTGGAGTGTACTACTCGTTTCTCATGTAGAGTGGTATCTGATGGACTAGAGTGAACTCGTTGTGTTAGGAAATAAGAAATGGACATTATTGCACATTGAAAGATGAACGACATACTTGAACATGTCTAGGGATCGGACGAGTAGTGTTGCAATCTGTCTTCTCTCGACTCATAGAGTTCTTTAGATTCCCTTAGTATATGATTTATGGACTTCAAGTATTGAAACTAGGAGACCGGTCATCGCAGAGTCTAATTGAGGGTTAACATGTGGTATGTGAAGATACGGGGGTGTACTTAGAGGTACGGTGAGGACGTGTGTATTTGATTACATGCGATAAGGTAGATTGTTGATTTTGAAATACCATGCGATTGGTTAAATGGCCTTGGATTCAATTGAATGAGTGGATGTTTGTGAAATGGAAAGCGGAACGAAGGTGGATAACTAATGGTCAGAGTATTGTAGGATTTTATGTATGGGCTTAGTACGTTATGTAAGATGCGGGTATGTAAACAAATGAGGAGGCATAGATGTGTACATTTGTGAAGTCATGAAATGGTTAATTAAAATTTTGCAGTATAACCGTCAGAGGGATTATGAAATGATGATGTTTATGAAATGTGTGAAAAGTGACCAAAGGGGTCGAAATTGAGGGAATAGACTCGGGGTGACCCTGCGCTCGAGGGAACTAGACCCGAGGTGACCCCAACTGATTATTACTATTGAGGGAATAGACTCGGGGTGACCCTGCGCTCGAAGGAACTAGACCCGAGGTGACCTTAGTGACTATTGATGAAAATATCTGATATAAAGGAATTCAAAAGACAACGATAGGTTGATTAATAAGAGTGCAATGTTCGTTTGAGTTCTTAGATTCTGATACAGTGCTTCTGTCTTATCTATGCCTCTCTGCTATTCTAAAGTATGTGTTTCCTCGGCATCTCTCATTACATTTGCATATAGAGTTTGCGTAGATTTTTCTACTGGGCTAGTGTAGCTCAACCTATCATTTTCAGGTATATTACAGGTCATTGTCATGGAATGCTTGGAGTGTGGATATACCCTTTAGAAAGCTAACCGAGGGGGGTTACCTATTCATCTTTGTAAATTTATTTTGAAAGTGGTTTTTTGTAACTCAAAATTGTAGTTCTTTTGATTAAGGAATATTTGTAAACTCTTAACTCTCATAACACTTGTTACCTAAGAAAATTTGGGCCGTTGAGCCGACGATGTAGTATTTTGGAAATTGCTTGGACTTGGAAGTATTATTTTGGGAATAGTGTTATTGTAGTCTTTTGGATATCGTACAGATTAATATGAGGGTTTTCATTATGAAAATCATTTATATTTATGTTAAAAATCGGGGGCGTGACATACTCCCGGTGTATACACCCTCCTTTTAGGCTCTTACATAAAATTTGAAGTCTGTAGGACCTCACATTTTATGTAAGAGGAGGGTGTATACACCGGGAGTACCTAATAATCTCTCAATAACTAGAAAGTAACAAAAAAATATTTTTTTGGTGCTTCACCCCAAAAATCGAACCCTGATTAATTGTATGGAGAGCAAAAACCTATCAATCAACTGGATTATTCTTGAGACTTCTTATATACGCTTCCTACTTTACATGATCGTGCCAGTCTCTTCAATAAGTAGTAGTACTGCTTGAATACAATGTGTATGTGAGTATGTCTATGGGATTATATGATTCTCATGTTGTCATGACTCATGCATATGAATAATTTTTCACACTAAAGAGTCCATACATCGAAACTCTCCCGAGTCCTGTGTACCGATTTTTCTGATTAACCCGAAAAAAAAAAAAGGACTATTGTGTATTTAGGGTGCATTCTTGTGAACTTAATTATTTTTTACTTATTTCAGTATTTTATACTTTTTGTAATTTTTTTTTAGCTTTTCGTCGTAATTTTTTGGATTAATCATTCGTCTCGACGAGAGGAATAGAAAAAATATAAAAATATAGACCGATGTTGAAAAAAATTCAAATTAGACGCCGGTCAAATAAATAAGTTTAGTCGAAATTTGACCGGTGTCTTATTTGAATTTTTTTCAATATCGGTCTATATTTTTATACTTTTCCGATTCCTCTCGTCGAGACAAACGATTAATCTCAAAAATTACAACGAAAAAAATTACAAAAAATACAAAAAATTGAAATAAGTCAAAATTAATTAAGTTCACAAGAATGCACCCTTATACAAGTTGTTTTTTTTTTTTTTAATGAGATTCACATTTAATTCTTTTTAAATGAAAAATTACACACAATAATTTCACCAAAAGACCAAAAATGAAGTAAATTTGTCGAAACAAATAGTGAAAATCACTACTCTTTCTTTTTTAACTGGATATATTTATACAGTTCAACTACAGGTATAGACCAATAGTGTATCAATAAGAGAAATCGCTATTTAAAGCATTCTTGTGAAAAAATAACTTTGTTACCAAAAAAAGAAAAGAAAAATTAACTTTTAAATGTGATAATTCTAAGTACTAGATCCATTTCTAATTCTGGACCGACAATTTTGAGAAAGCAAACATTAAATTGATATTTTAGTAGGATATTTTATAAAATTATCGGTACTGAGGGTTGGTACATACCCATAGATATGTAGAATATTTCTATAAGTGTTTAATACAAATATATGCTTTGTAAACAATTTAATATGAGATACTACTATACCAAAAAAAAAAGGATTGTATCATTTAGTTTCAATATAAAATGATAACACTACATAAAAAAAGTCAGGACTTCTTTTGAGAAATTTTGCCTTTAAGTGTTCGAACGTAAATATTATCCAATTAAAAAAAGAAAGTTTGCCTTGGGGGCCTTGATTTTAATAGAAAATAAAATAATAACACAAACTTACATGAATTAGGTAAATAAAAATGGTCTAAATGGTTTATTTTGTAAATTGAATTAGGATTCTTGATTCCTCTCGTCTTTATTCAATAAAATTCAAAATTCGTGAGGCTTTTTGGCTTATTTTTCGTCTTTATTCAAAAAAATTCAAAATTCGAAGATAATTTTAATTGTTATTTGACTTTTTAGGAAGAACATAGCCTACATATAGTATTAATGTAGACAATAGATAATGCATTGAAACATGTTATTCCTTTATTCTATAACATTGGTTACCAAACTATATATACACAAATGAGTGTGATAATCCGGGGGGGGGGGGGGGGAGGGGATAGAGGGTGAGAGTATCATACAGAATAACATCAACATAATTCTAAGCAATCAGCATTCAGTTATATATATATATATATATACACACACACACACACTAGTGCTAGCTTGTGCTTACGACACTTTGCATCTCGGTTGGAAGGGGATAACAGTTGTGTAATTTAACTTAAAACTATGGGCTCTTTAATGAAATGAGGAGAATGACTCTCAACCATTAGATTAAACAAATCCAGACCATTCCAACAACTTATCCCTACACCCTTCTATTTTATAATAGAGATATATACACATTTGAATCAAATAATCTCCGATATATGGAGAGAGAGATTCATGAAGAGTAACATCAATATGTAAGTCTAAAGACTCTAAACAATTCTCTTATCGCCCTTGTTCTTATTGTGTGTGAATTATTCAATCATTTCACTCAGATAATCTCAAACATAATACCAGGTATGGTGCTGTAACACCCTAGACTCCTAATTATGTTAATTAGTTTGAATGATATTTTATGATCGTATTAGTATTGGAATTAATCTAATTAAGTTATTTTGATCAGAACTGTTATTGCAATTGATAAGCTACACATGTTAATAAAGGTGGTTTTATATGACAAGGCAAGGCTTAATAGGTTGGGATGTAGGAAAGTCTTTAGTTGTTTAGTATGGACTCAACCACATAGAATAATCTTCCTTAGAAGTTCTACGTTATTCTTGTTTCCACCGCTTCCTTGTATAGAGAGAGAGAGAGAGAGAGAGAGAGAGAGAGAGAGAGGGGGCGAACGACAGGAAGAAGAAGAAGGAAAATTGGGGAGAAACCTTTCTTAGCAAAGATTGAAGTCCTAGAAGGTATTTTTGCCCTTGATTTTATAATTTTCATGTTTAATTTCATACTTTAACTTAGGGTTTGGAGTTTAGAGGCCATAGGAACCCTTGATCATTGAGTTTTGGAAGAATTCATGATGAACTTTTGAAGATTTATATGAATTTCAAAGTGATTACTTAGTTTTGAAAATCTGCAGAATTGTGATCTTAGGTCTGACCTAATTTTAGGATTTCTTTAGAGGTACTTCTAAAACTTGTAAAATCGTGAGATTATTATTGGGAGTTCCTTTATGTGTCTTTTGTATGTGGTAAAATTTTTGGAATGGAATTCAAAGTATTGAGTTTTGTGGAAATTCGTAACCTAGCAGCACTCAAATTCGTTACTGTGCAGTCAGCACTGTTGCACGTTAGGAAAACAGCCATATCTTTTAGCTCGAGTGATAAAATTACGAACCGTTTTCTGATTTTGAAACTAGATGCATAGACCTTAAAAAGTAGGTAAAGATTGTGCCTTAGTTATGCATGAGCAAAAGCAGTTTTTGGTTTGAAGTTGTCAAAATTGCTGATTCTATAATTGTTCTCTCGAGGCTCGCTATTTAACTTTATATTTGACCCTAGAGTCTTGATTAGTAATACTTAGGACATTGAGAGATTAGGATAGGATTAGAATATCTTGAATTGTATCTAATATATGTTCTTGATGCTTATTTGATATGGGAAGTTTTGTGAAAGCTTGGAGTTGAGGTGAGTGATTTAATACTTAAATTACATGGTTTTGAACTTGTTTTCATCAATGAGCTTATTTGAACAAGTTTTATAAATTGTGTACTCCGTGGAATAACAATGGAAGGTGGACCTATTTGTGAAATATTTGCGAATCTATTTAATGGCATTTCCAACGTCCGGTCTTGCTAGGGGACAGCTTAATGGCTAGCAAGGGTGTTTGGGGTTGGTGTGTGTTTTGGGATAATGCGTAGACGTCTAGCTTATCCACTATCGGGGATGCCTGGTAGCTTTGAATTTTGAATAGCGGAATGTGCATTATATTTGGTTTATGAATTTGAGTTCTTTGTTTTGAAATACTATCAAATTATTTGCATTGTCCATAGAGAGCATGTAAATTATGTATTTGTTACTCATACGAGCGTTAGCTTATGTGTTTTCTCCACCTTTCAGGAATTGAAGAGTTAGATGGCCTGACACTTGTTTTGTGGAGTCAAGTCTTATAGTTATTTTGTAGACAGAAGATGTGTTCAAATTACTTGTTAAATTTTGTAATCATTGTAAGTAGCTTGCTAAACTTTATTAATAAGCATAGCTCTAAGGCATATTTGAAAATTATAGTTTCCCTTTTAAACGTAAGTTGTCATTTAATTAGGTTATAGTGTTGTTCAAGATAAGCTTCCGTTGGTTACGCGCTCTTGTTCCTTCTTATTGTATGATTATGAGAAGTTATATATTAGATATGGCCTTGGTGAAGGTTTCACTGGCACTTTGTGATGGCTAAGACCTATAGGGTCGGGTCAGGGTCGTTACAGGTGCTCTAAGGAAGAAAACTAACTCATAATCTCGAACATAGAGGTGTTATCTTCTTCAAGGTAGCAAATAGTGCACCAATTCATTGAACGAAACCATTCATTTTATAGACAATTAAACAATTCATTAAATTCAAAATTAATTGTTCTATATAGATAATCTCGATGTATCGTGGGACTTGCCTCAGAATGCATACCGATGATCGAAGCTATTCATTTTATATATAATTAATCCAATTCATCGAACAGAAAAATTAATTGTTTTTATAGAAATATGATTTTTGAAGGAAAAAAATTGTCTATCTATATAAATAATCATTTAAGGATAAACTTTGAGTAACCATACTCCATAATTCATACTATCAATCATGCCGACCAAAAAAACCCATTCATATCAAATGTTTTTAAAGTTTTTTTTATAAGGTGTAAAGCATAGAATCTGGTTTTCAAAAAAAGCATGGAATCAATCATGAATGTATGCTATCCATACAATGATCATTCCATATGAAGACACTCCAAACATGAGAGGATTAATTGGACCATGACTAATTGTCCTGTGCATTTAATGTCCATGGGGAGTCACAAGCCAATTATCCCGCCAAAAAAAGGCCAACAAGGCTCTGTTTTTTATTTTATTTTATCCGAACAAGGTTCTGTTTGTTTACACAATTAGCTTACCCAACCTCATCCCCTCACCAGAACTCACACCCCAAACAGATTCTACCACACATTTATTACTTTTTGAACTGGGGGTTTATGTACTTATAAAAAAACACAGCCTTGACAAACACTTCTCTTGCATTTCTCTACAAACACTTCTCTTGCATTTCTCTAACCATGTCTTCTTCACAAGCTTCTGCAAGAGAAAAACAAAAAGGGAAACAGAATGTCACACCCCAAAAATGAGAAGTGACCGGTCGTGAACCATAAGGCTAATCTATGGAACACGCAGCCTGAATAAATCAAAGTACCCGAAAATCAAATGATCACTTTTTCGTTATTAATCAAATCAAAAACCAAATGTGTCTCATCATAAATATGGGGCACAATTATTCCATGAACCAAACAATATCCAGTGATCCAACAATAATAAAAAGAATTTGTTATCTAACAATTGTTTCAAATGCGGAAGCGATTTTTAAAATAAAACTAAAGTGAGACACCCTAACGAGGTCAACCAAAATAAATCCCTAAGGTGCCGCCAGAGTCCTTGCCCCCAACTTGCCCGAAAGAGAAGTTGGAATAAATCCGTCAGCTGACGAGCTTAGTGAATAGCAAGTATGTATAATAAATAAAGTTGAAAGCGGGGGTTAAAATAATTTACCATTAAATCATAATTTGGCATACGAGGTGTCCAATAGAATAATAAATTAATCAATGAAGCATTTAACCAAATAAATATTCTTGGTGGTGATCACAACATTAACTCCATCAATAATGGGGAACCACAATCAAACAGTACCATGGCCAAAATAAATCTCAACAAAATTGGATCCAATATCGAAGTTAGAGTCACCAGGGTTGGCAGCCCGTGGTACTTTTCCCTAAGACGATCCGGTGAAAGAAAGCCGTTGAGCATTAGGGTCACCAACTTAACATGGTCTTTTCCCCAATGGCTAGGGTCACCGACACGAGAAGGAATAAGTTCCCTGGACTTCTGAAATAAATGTTCCCATTAATATCCACCAAGCTCTCACCAAAAAGAATATTAACAATTGATCTCAGAAAATTCATCGTATGTCAATTTATAGAACAACTTATAAACAATTTTGAATTTTCAAATAACATTCATATAAATTTCTGAAGGAAATACTTTTAAGTGACACAGGGAACTTTTGAAAATACGTAACATACTTAACTACTCACCTGAGTCCAAATATAATGCAACTCGAGTACGCAAAAAGATGTTAACTTGAACAAAGAGAATCATATCACAGGCTGGACAAGCTTGTTCCCCCAAAGCGCACAGCGACTGAGCGTCCAGACGGTTTCGACCGTTCGATCCGACCTCATCGCGACGCGCGGCTCACACGGCTCACGACCTCCCCCTACATAAGGGAGATCGACTCGGTCACCCCACCCAAAGGATTCACCCAGCCCAAGTTTGCTAAGTACGATGGCAAAACCGAGGCCTACACCCATCTCGTCCAGTA
>BPLS01000707.1:1239968-1258770 GCA_019656275.1 Rhododendron kiyosumense
ATTGAACACAGCCACAGCAAAATGTAGTAGACAGCTATGCAAAACCACAAATGATTTCCATTTACATCGAACCTCAATAAAATTAGTCAATTACAGCGTCGCATTTACATTGAATCTCAAAATAAAAGTAGTCAATTACATACTCCAAACTCAGCGCCTTGCTCTGCCACAAGTTAACAAATGGATACAAAGACTGTCAAGCTCAACAATATCAACAAACTGGAAAAAAAATAACAATAGACTCAGCGCCCTGCTCTTTAGCCTCTGCCTTCTTGAGTAGCATCTCTGTATTTATCCACCTTCGGACTTTTAGGTTTTGTGAAGTAATTAGAGAGTGACTGAGTCATGACATTGATGCCTCCATCTTCATACTGATGTGTTCCCTTAAGTTATTGAAGTCGACATTGAAATCGGGGAATGGTCCAGTGAACTGGTGTTCGAAGAAGTGGAAGCCATGTCAACTGTACACGAAATGCAGTTTTCCAAAATCAATCTTCTCAATTTTTGTTAAAGGAAATCTATGACTAAAGAATAAATAGCAAAGAATAGAAGCATCTATGCCTTGTTAATTTGGTCTTATCTTTATGTGAAATGTGTTAGATGGAGCATTGATATATATCACAAAGAAGTCTCTAAAAAGTTCACACTTTACAATACCATGGCAAAATTTGTGGAAGTTGGATTAACTTTCCTATCAGATAATTGTCATCATGGTTTTAAGAAACGTCAATCGTGTTAGTTCTGCATTGCAACTTCTTTGGAGGTGTTAATAAGCACACCACAACTCTGTGGACTCTGCACTTAAAGTTAAAACAACCTGCACATGCACTTAAAGTTACATATTAACAGCAATATATTTGAGGATTGTGACTAAATTTGCATCCAAAAAGATAAGACAACAAGGACAAACATTTCTAGATTGGTGACAGCTGCATTTCTTAGTTAATCAAGCTTTTCTGATTCAAACAAACAAATTCTTTGCATCATCTTTTGATTACTTGCACAAGGAAAAAAAAAAAAGCCTTTGTTACCCTATAACCATTACAAAAACACTGCCTACATTCCTTGCACTATTCTGGACAGAAAAGATTGCAGAATTGAACATAACTGATCATTTACCACCATACAATTATGGGGTAAAACTAAAGAGCTTCATTTCCTAACACAAATTTTGTCAAGTCTCAGAAGGGTACAAATGAGGACTTGAGAGACTAAGACTACCTATGTTTTGCCAGCTTGCTACAAATTACTTTACCCTGTCGACTAGACCAGTGGGAATTAGTTGGCTACACTTTCCCATTGTCACAAGAATACACATCCACAACAACACATTTGGGGCTTTCAATTATCGTTTCTCCACCCACATTCCCAGTTGGATTATGAAATATATGAGCAATAATGAATCTGACCAAATTGATAGCCTAATTTCATAAATAAAAAAAAGCCCTAATTTCATGACCAAAGCGATAATATCATAAAAACTCTAATTTTATGAAGCCAGTCAGATTAGAGTATGTATTTTATGAAATTAGTCAAATACCTGGACAGAGATCGACCGGGGGGCGGGTTGGCGCTGGTGGAGCTGGTATCACGCGACGGCGGTCGGTGGTGCAGCAGCCGTTGGTGGTGGTGGTCCGATCGGAGTTCGAGGTAAGACGGAGGAGGGTTCGTGTTTGAAGGGAGAAGAGAGGAAAGAGAGAACGGGTTTGCGAAGAAAAGAGGAGCGCCCATCTATGGTGGTGTGCCGTTGGTGGTTCGATCGGGAGATGAAGGAGGAGGACCAGTCATTTTGAGAGGAGAGGAGAGGAACATGTTTTGATTTGAGAAGAAGAGAGGAGAGAGAGAGTGTGTAAATTGTGGGTTTGAAATTTGAAATTTTCGAGAAATTTAAATTGGGTTTGGTTGAAGTTGACTGGGCTGGGGAGAGTGGGTCCCTCCTTCCACGTGGGTTTCGGGATGCATTTCGGGCCAATTTTCTCTGCTCATAGCATTATTGTTCTTCAAACGCGCGAGAAAGAAACCCATTTCATTTCAAAATTTTGGGAAAGTGAATCTCACCACTCTCCCTCTCCCTCCAAAAGCGATCCAGCACCAACTCCCCCGGAGCTTCCCGCATACGCCGGCCCACCACCGGAGCTCCCAGATACGCTGGGCCACCACTACCGGAGCCCCCACACCACCGACGCACCACCACCATGGTCTACCCTATTAAGCACATTTTTCTGCTGATAGCAAAATTGCTCTTCTTTACCCCTTCCTCAGAATCCTAGATCCCATCATCATCCACACATATCCGGGTTGCGGTTCGCCCCCTCCATCCACCGTCACAATCTCAGTCAGAAAAAAACGAAATCGATGGTCTTTGATTTGTCTCACGAACCAGTCATGGCGACCCCTGAGGTTTTGCAGAGAGAACACGATCTGCTCCCGTTGTTTCCCCTTTACCATCCCAAAAGTACGTAAATTTTCCATTATATATAGATGTACATGTAACTACAGGCTGTGATTCCAGTTTTGTTTATGGGTTTGGGGATTTGGGTGTTTTGATGTCAGTTCGATATATTTTTTTTATCAGATGTTAGTTCGATTCACCAACAGTTTAGACAGCTAATCTTGCTGACCCAGATTGTTTCTTTCACTTTTTTCCCCAATTCTGTCTTTTTTTTGGTTACATGGCTATTGAACATTTTTTGATGTGGTTTTAGAAAGTATAATGAACTACGCGTTCGCAGCAGAGAATGCAAAATCATGAGGCCTGGCGATCGAGAAGAATATAGAGTTCCTTGAGAGTTTGGCCAGAAACGTGTAACTACTCAACTTTCTGTTCTAGTACTTGGAGTATAATGTTTTGAGCTAGTATTTGGTTTATGTTTAGATCCATTTTCCAACCTGGTGACACATCATTGCTATTGAGATAGACCTAATTGGTTAAGTCCAAATTGATGACACATGGTTGCTATAGAGCATTTTCTTTGTTCCAGGTTAGCAACCGAATTGGTTGAATGATTGTTTGTTGATGGAACTTGTTCCTCGTCTACACGCAGAAGAGATTAGAGGCTTGTTTGCGCCACCACCTTGGGGTGAGACTGCTTTGTAATAGTTTTAAGTTATGTGCAATTGGAAATAGCTTAAGTGCGTGCTTGTTTTGTGGCTTGAGCTTACCCACATAGAGTTCTCCGATCTGTTCTAGGAATTGTGGTTGTTTCTTAATAATTGAGATAGTTCTGAAGAGTGTCATAAGAACTTGCTCTCTTCTTTGAAAGTTTTTTCACATGACCCCACAAGGTCCTTTACCTGATGCATTTAATGCTACTCGGAGAGATGTTGCTGATAAAGAAGCTGCACGAATGTTTTTTGCCAATGGGTTACCATTTAACTTTGCTAGGTCTCCATACTTCAGGCAATACTCTCTCACTCTTGCAAATAGTAAACTAGCTGGTTATCGTCCCCCTACGTATGATAGGCTTCGAACAACTCTGTTATCACAAGAAAAAGAGCATGTCAACAAACTACTCCAACCATTCAAAGATACATGGAGAAAAAAAGGAGTTTCGATGTGCTCAGATGGGTGGTCCGATACACAACGTAAACTGCTTATTAACATTATGGCAGCATCGGTAGGGGGAGCAATGTTTATTAAAGCCATTGATTCGAGCGGAAACACAAAGGATGCAGAGTATGTTGGAAGTTTGTTCATAGAAGCAATCAAACAAATAGGAGAAGAACACGTGGTTCAAATAGTGACTGATAATGCAATGAATTACAAGGCAGCTGGCTTGAGCATTGAAACCAAATTCCCACATATATTCTGGACTCCTTGGGTGGTGCATAGTCTGAATTTGGCCTTGAAGAGCATATGCGATCCAGGAGCAAAATCACCACACTATGCCCAATGTAAGTGGATCGTAGACTTGGTTTCGAAAGTTAATGATATTCGTAACTTTGTTCTTAACCATAGCATGGCAAATTATATTTTCAATCAATACTCAGATTTGAAACTATTGAGTGTGGCTGAAACTAGGTTTGCCTCTAGCATTATAATGGCCAAGAGGATAGTGGCAGTTAAGAGTTCTCTTGAAAAAATGGTTATGGATGCAAATTGGAAAGTATATAGGGCTGGTGGAACCATTTTGGCTGAAAATAAAGCTCGAGATGTGAAAAAATACATTGGTGATGAGGATGATGATTTTTGGGATAACTTAGAATATCTTTTGAAATTCATGAAACCGATCATTGATATGTTAAGGAAAGCTGACATGGACTCCTATTTTGCATCTAATATACGACATGTGGGATTCGATGATTGAGAATGTGAAAAATATCATATTTGAACATGAGCACGAAGACATACTTGTTGGCCATCACCCCTTTTTTGATGCAATTCAATAAATTTTAGAGAGTAGATGGAACAAGAGTAACACTCCTTTGCATTGTATGGCTCACTCATTAGTCCCAAAATACTATTCTGATGCTTGGTTGCAAAGTGGAAAAGGAGTTCCTCGGGTATCACCACGTGAGGATCGAGAGGTCTCATTAATGAGAGCTCAATGCTTTAATCAGTTATTTCCTGATACTAACGATTTGCGCCAAATTTTCTTGGAATTTGGAGCCTATTCTAGTGGGTCTGGGTATTTTGAACAAGCTCATGTAATTTACGCAAGAAGATATGAGGAACCCATTTCATGGTGAGCCAATCATGGGGCTTCAACACCACTCCTACAAGCCTTGGCATTTAAGCTACTTTCGCAGCTTCTTTCTCTTGTTGCGAGAGGAATTGGAGTACGTATTCAAAACATCAAAAGAAACTGACTACTAACAACTAGAGCTGAAGATCTAGTGTTTGTTCATTATAATTTGCGCTTATTGTCAAGGAAAACCAAGGAGTACATGGACGGACCTTCAAAGTTTTGGGACATAAGTAAGTTTATTTGTATTATAAAGTATCACAGATTCACAGTAGGAAGTCCAGCAGGATAGTAATGTTTACTGCATTAAGAAATTTATGCTTTAGCCTTTATGTTTTTCAGGTGGCGACCAATTTGACATTGAAGGAGGTGATGTAACGCAGCTTGCGGAGCTTTCTCTTGACGAACCAGTGCGGGAAGAAGTGAGATTTGACAGGATAATGATTTTGAGGTCCTTGATGGTGGGGGGAACAAGAACAAAGTGAGTAGAAGAAGGTGTCAACCATGATTTCTTTTTGCAATTAGACTACAAGTCTACTGGATGATAACTTAAAAGCACTAGTCTTTTGACTCTTTTGTTAATAACTTAATATCCAGCTTGGAATGACTTCTTTTGCTTGTAAATTTGTAATATAATTCTCGGTCAAATGCTGGATGCAAGGTTGTATCTTGTGTATTTTGGATGGTTTCATAACCAAACTAGTTTATGGCTTTATGTATTTAAACTATGTGCCTTTTGCTATGTTATGTTAATGTAAATCTCATTTTGGTATGGACTATGGAGAAATAGAAAGGATATACAGTAGATTCTAAAAACTGCAGGACCAAGTATCAACATGCTATCAAATGTAAAGAAAGGTGATGAAGTGTGCCATGGTGTGATCATGTGGACAGGAAACTAGTGAATTAGGTAAATCTATGTCTTCATTACCTAATTAACTTTGTAAAACTAGTCTGTAACAGAAGTTACAGAACCAATTGGTGGACTCGAAGACTCCTTAGAGCTTGAACGTAGTTACCAATTACAAGGTATGCTGTCTATCCCAATTTCTTAGTCTGTATGCTTAGCAAACTTATGAGTTATGACAATAACTTTATGTTTTTATTGTTATGAATATGATGACATTATAATTTTATGCTCAATTTTTTTTTGGCGTGTAGAAGTTACGGGTTTCTTTAAGTATAAAAATATAACAAAAATATTTAGGAAATTAGGTGGCGTATCCCCGTATCCGTGTCCAAATTCGGACACGTATCCACAAATCCTCCTTTTTCAGGATTGAGGTACCCGACCCTTAGATAGGCACCTGTATCCAATTCACGTACCCGTGTACGTGTAACGTACCGTCACTACAGCAATTAGGAACAGATATTGCACAGCAGTGCAGCTGACTGTCCAAATGTAAAAAAAGTGGGTCCAATCTCTCTCCTCAATTTTAGGGCAATCTGAACTCACGCGCGCAGACCCATCATCATCGCTATGCTTCCCAGGAAGGTGCTTGCATTTGGCTTCCTCTTCAATTCGTCTCTGATGCTAGAGAGTTTGTTCAATTTTTCCCACTCAACTTCAAGTTCAATCCTATCTCTGAATTCCTCTTCCTTTTGTTGCCAGTCATACATATATCACATTTTCAAAAACTGGATGATCTCCATCGCATAAAACTGGAGAGAAGCTGCACCATATAAACATTTTAGGGACATTACAGATGACTACACGTCTACACCTATTGTCGAAGTTGTATATTAGATGGGATGCCTTGGAAAAGAGAATGCAATGAGTATTATGGTAGTATGAAAGACATAAACTTGAGTTGCCATCTCGTGCCAAATGATAAACTCATCAGCAACAATAGTCTGTGAAAAATATGAAATTATTAGCCCTAAATCCTGCATTTTTCTTCAACCCATGGAAGCAAAACAAAACTAACAGAGGAAGAAGAAAATGAAGAAACAAAATAGCCTGACCACAGAGTCTAACCTTTAAATCCTCTTTTTTTTTTTTTGGGCTCCGTGTTCTTCTTCTTGTTGGTCTCCTCATGTTTGTTTCGAATGATCACTTCCCCCACCATAGCCCTTTCTCGAGTCAACTGCAAGTTGAGCCGAAAATGATTTTCTTACGGAATCAAATTTTGCAGTAGCATATTCTTTAGCCAGATCCTCCAAGCCTGCCTGGGAATGGTAGATTTACATAGAAACACAAAATCCACTACGGCCATAAAGACCTCAAGAAACCACCCCAAATTTTCAACCCCATGGTATTATATATAGGATCTCAATTTATCCATCATCAATTCAATTGGTCCACCAACAAATACTATCTGTACATGTTCTCACAGTTCTATCTACTGCTTCCCTTTCTCCTTCCAGGGCATTGCGTTTTCTATCTTTCAAAAGAAGGCACATTGGAAGTGGGTACATCAACATGTCCTAAAAAATGGCCGATTGTTGGCCTTCCATTCCCTTAAGAAACTGGTACATCAATAGCGATCACATCCAAAATCAACAATGCCTTATAGAAAATCCATCTTAGCAAGGGAAAACCCAAGTCTCCAATCACATTATAAGAAATCACATTCAACTAAAATATACATACACCATGTCAAAATCCATAAAACCATGGAAAAATATCTGTAAGGCTTCATCGAATCAGCGCTAGTAAGACTTTTTGAACAAAAAAGCAAGTTTGTAAATTCACTTAACCCCAAACTATAAACACCAGGTATTTTAGATTCAACTAAACTAAGCCTGACAACATGCTAGAATAATCTTAAACAAAGCACTCGTCATAATTGGGCACCGACAAAAAAATTAGAGGCAGTAATTGTATCCTCAAGGCATTTGAAGGATTACGTGACTGTGTCTCCTGATAATTTGTGGGAATAATGAAGAATCAAGAATTCTGAAAAACTAAAGATAAGAATAAAATGAACCCAGAGTCAAGGTTTGAACTCTGTTTTAGTTTTCTTGAAATTTCTCAGCAACCAAATAAAAGTCATGATCGGATTACTCTCCCCAAAACCCTATACAATTCAAATTTATGGGATCCAATCAAATAAAAGTCTCTATTAAATTCAGCTTAATTCAACTATTTGACTGAACTTGAGGTGAATTTTCATTCCTGTATAAATAAACCAAACAAGGAACCATAAACTCAAAGATCTGTTGTCTGTGCACCATTTAAATTTGCTTTGATCAGCAAACACCAAAATTCACATCTTTAGTACGAGAATCTGAACCCTACCCAAATCAGGAAGGAAAAAAAAAAATAGAAACCCATTTCAGATTTCATGTACCCATCCAACAACCATCCATTTTTCAATCTTTCCAAAGTGAAAATACCAAATCGAATCAAACTAAAATAATGGAAGAAGGAATCGAACCCACCGTCAATCAGTTCAAAGCCAAGAATATCAAATAGAGAAACCCAACAACGTACAACAAAAATATTCTAATCATACCTTAGAGAGACTCGATCTCACCCTCGAGCAACTTGATGAAATCAGACTCCTCCTTCATCAACCCTTCTGCAAGGTCTGATTAGGGACCAAATCGTTCTTTTTTGGTATGCCTCGGTACATAATCCCTGGTCAGCATCAAAACCCTAATACCAACTCGCAGCTACACTATAACATCTTTCATTCCTCACCCAAACAAAAAAAGAAAAGAAAAGAAAACCTCACAGCTACAACTCCATCAGTTCATTTATCGAGTTCTCTCACTCCACCGCCATAACGAGAACCGATTGGAGAAGAAATCGGCAGCCTGGTTCGGACCGGCGAATGGGGTTGTGGTGAGGTTTTTTCGTTAGGGGTAGAGAGAGAACGAAAAGATGGAAAGTACTCCAAAAGTGGCAATGCATTGACTCCTCTAGATCACGCATGCACGGCATCTGGAGCAGATTGACGCAATAGCCCCCACGCAACATGATAAAACCTACGTGGGAGAATCAAAATAAATATGCAGCGGAAAATTACTTACCTTCTGCCATGGTGTTTAAGTCTTGAGAAGTCCAAAAACCGTTTCGAACTTGAACTAAAATATGTTTCACCAAACAAACTCTCACTAATTGATTTTGGAGAGCAATGGGTAGGATTTCCAATCTAATTTATATAAATGTTCTTCATACTTGTAACTTGATGGTAATCACAAGCCTTTATATAGATAGATCGGGACCCTTTTCCAATAGACACAACCTTTAATACTTCCTTCCATCAAAGAAGTAATAAGGCATCTATTCATTAATAGTTGCAACCTTACAAATGAATGGTCACTAAACCCATTCATGGATAGTCACCATATCTAATCATGAATAGCTACCAAACCTTTTCATGAATAATCACCAACTATTTAGGCAATATTTCATTTAAATCTAATACCCATATTTCAGTTACGAACATAAATATTATAAAATATAAATAGGATTGATATGGCATGTGAGCCACATAAATAAATTCCAACAAAACACTGAAAGTCAGAAAACCCATTAAAGTAAAAATAAATAACAAATACAGTAATCCATTGTAGCAGTAAAAAACAGGACACAGATAGAAACCAGTCTGGAAGTCAAAAAATCCATTAAAGTACTCCGTAATTAACAGCTACAGTAACCCACTGTAGCAGTGAAAAGTCTAGTTTGCCCCCGGGCATTACACTTCAGCCTCACCCACTAAGGGGTTCAATTGGAAAATTTGTGCCAAAATTTGGCCGGCCGAAAATTGGCTTTCATGGCACTTATCTCAGGTTTTGGATAACTCAGGCGAAAAGGGCAGCAAGAGATGAGGTTTACAGATTACACCAACCTGAATGAATTACTATGACAGTTGAACCATCAAAATTTTTTTGAACTAAGTCGACTCAGTCATTATATATCTGCCGTAGCATTTTGAACGGTCGGTTCTACCAGCTGCAAGAAGGGCCATTTACAAACACTGAAGAACAGGACTGCCATGACCAAGGAAATACACAATTTAACAAACTACAACCAGATAGAGAACAATGTGTCCAGACTGTGATGATGTATTCCATGATCTCACACTAAGTTTAAATGTTCGTCATCTCATGAATTAGCTGGATTCATTTGTAATGGCATCTGCAAGAACTGTCTGGCATCAGGACTCTGTAGCAGCATCAACATCATAACAACTAAGGACAGTAAAAACTATCACAAGATATATGCTCACAGTCACGGCAGTTGGAACTCTTCTGGAACAAGAAGTAGCGAATAAAATGCACTAGTTCAGCACTATGTTACATGGATCCTTCTAAATGGCTTAAATAACCTATGTCGGGCAGTCAACACTCAGACAATTTGTAAACGCTATTTAGCGAAGGAAATAAAATGAAACACACTAAGCCGTTCAAAAAAATAAATGAAACACACTAAGAAATTTGAATATTTCGGCATATCCCAGTGCCCTTGAGATGAAAATTAGATAACTCCAACACTTAGACACGTACCGCTCCTGACCCTCAGACCCAAGTCCATGCAGAAGAGGTTCAACAAAGAACATAGTACAATGCAAGAAAATGTCCCAGTCCAGAAGACTTATTCCATAAAAAACGTTCTCGTTCAAGCTTAGTATTTCGCTTGATATTTTTGGCTCTTCCTTTCAAAGAACCAGGCTACTTATTCCCAAATCGAGAAAAACAATAATGATAACCATAATAACTGTAATCCGAACAACTGATTCAATTTTTGTTAACTAAGAGTGAGGGCAGGGTGGTTGTGCTGGTTCAAAGTTTGACAAACTTATTTTGTTGTTTTCTTGTTTCTGGTGGAATCTCCCTTTCTATATCGACCTTTCCTATCCGGTCTTCACTTCAACAGCAGATGTAAAGAGCAAGAAACAGAAGGTTAAGCCATCAGATCCAACAACTAAAGCAATCATGACTTAAACATGACAAGGTATGATTCAGATGTTACAAATTGAAAGGGAAAGGTAAAGATAAGTGATTCTTGCTTATTATAGAGAACAATAACAAGAATTCCCGTATCGTGATTCTTGCTTATTATAGTGATTCAATGTCAAGTATGCTTCAATCCCGGATTGTAGGTGACAAACATTATAAAATTGGGCAAAGAGTTCAGAAAATTTTACAACATTTACAAAGAACTTCAGGACATTATAGCTATCCTTGGGGGTTTTTTTTGGAACCAGATTATTTATAAAAGGGACGAAACCCAAGACCAGGACAGGCCCTAGCTGAAGCAAAAGAAGACTCTGATTAAAAAGATAAAACAAACAAAGAAACCAAACTAGGCTTTACAAAGCACCTCAACAGAAAGACACCAATCTAAAGAGGATTGTTTAACTGTATCAATCCACAAATTGAAGATCCAAACATAGCTGCTGGTTCTCATGGGAAAAAAGTACTTTGGCTAATCGGATGAAAAAGAAACAAAATTCCATCCTTGGTCAAAATGAGATAAGATAAAATACTAATTCTCAGAAGAAATCGTGGGCAATTCCTGTGATAAGCATACCTCATATATTGATTCTAGGCTTGTAATGATAGTTGTCGATAATAAGGTGCTGAAGCAATCAAGTCAACAACCAAACTGAATTGCTGTAGTTTATCTTAACCCAAACCTTGGCCTTGGACTGCAACATGCAATCCTGCTGAAGCTGAGGGGCTTGAAGTCCTTTTAATCAGGCAATGGGCTCCGTTCCATCTTCAATTACGATGTCTGATAAACTTGAAATGATTGGAATGCTTCCCTCTGCGATAAGACTCATAATATCTGATTGAGTCCTGGCATCTTTAGACAATTTACATATAGCTTCTCTAAGTCTAACCCATAGGTGATTCTTATCATTCGGGTCAGGAAAAATTCCACTGTGAAACATCACTCTAAGTATTTTGAAAGCCAAGAGTGGGTTCGAGTTTGATAGCAAAGCCTCTATTAATGCGACATAGACATAGGTATCAGGTGTCATACCCTTCTCTTCCATCTCCTGGAAATACAATAGAGCATCATCTGGTCTCGCACACTTGCAAAGCCCATGAACTAGAGTCATAAAAGTGATTCTGTTTGGAGCATGCCCTAATTCCCTCATTTCAGTCCAAAGCTCAAGAGCTTCATTTGGTCTTCCTTCATTGCACAATCCATTTATCATAGTTGTGTACGTAAAGACATTCGGCTCCCGTTCTTTTCTAACCATTGTTGAAAAACAAAGCTTGGCTTGATCAATGTCACCATTTTTACACAATCCATCAATGAGTGTGTTGTAGGTAACAACCGATGGAATAAGCCCCTTCTCCTGCATCTCATTCAGAATACCATGGGCTTCCAATACTCTTCCGGCCTTGGAAAGCCCGTTTATTATGATATTGTAAGCAACCACGTCAGCGCAACACTCATGAGTGCCAATGTCTCTAAATATCTGCAAAGCACGATCCACTTCTTGAACCTTGACAAATCCATCAATAGCTGCGGAATAGGGAATTATATCAGGGAGGAAACCTTCTTGAACCATGCTACTGAGAAAGTTGGAAGCTTCAGCTACTCTTCCATGTTTGCACAGCATTTTTACAAGCAATGTAGTATGTTTTATCCATGGTTCATGCCCATTTTCACGCATCTCCTTCAACATGCCAATAGCTCCTTCAATGTCTTTTCTTCTACATAAGCATCCAAAAATGGAATTGTAAGTGAAGTGTGTTGGTTGAACTCCTGATTCCTTCATGTCTCCTAGAAGTTTGTGACATTCATCCACTCTATTTGCATTGCTCAAACTACCAATTAAGTTATTATAAAGCACACAACTCGGCTTACAGTTCATTCGGTCCATATCTTGGTAAAGGCCTAGGGCCATATCCAAGTTATCAGTCTTGCACAGATATTTGATCACTATATCAAAAGAATTGGTATCCGGGCGAACCATTTTCTTAGTCCGGAAAACCTTGTCCATCTGAACATCACAATCACATTCATCTCCCATCATTGCCCGTAGCAGATAATAAGCTTCACTAACTGACCCTTTATTAACAAGGCCATTTAGAATAGAGTTATAAAGCAGGATCATCTCTTCTGAACCCAGCTCTTCTTGCCCATCCTCAAGCAACTTTACCATATCTCCTTCAGGCAATATTGATACAAGCTTTGTGAGTATTTCAACGTCAGGATAAACCCCCACGTTCTTCATTTCTGAACATAAAATCAAAGCTTTTTCGACGTCTTTATTCCTGCAGAGGCCACCCATTAGGACGTCGTAAACAGAAACATCGGGAAGATAACCCAATTTCCGCATTTTGTTGAGCACCTGGAGAGCCTTATCCACCCTAGACTCCCTCACAAACCCATGAATTAACACGGAAATAGTTTTCTCATTCAGGCGAATACCTTGATCTTCCATCCTTTCAACTAGCTCAAAAGCCTTATCTACTTCGCCCCACTTGCTAAATGAGACTACCAAGATTACCACAACATGGGTGTCCATCCAACCCTTCTCATACATACTATTGAAAACTTCCAAAGCTTTTCCAAACTTCCCCGCATTGCAGTAACACTGCAAAAGCGGAGTCAATGTGTACTTATTGGGTTCCCAACCCAAATCTTGCATCTCTTTCAACCTTACCTCAACCAAACAAACTGAAGCAGTGGACTTAGCCAAAGCCTCCAACAAACAATTATAACTATAACTATTGGGAATACAAAGACCCGTCTTTTTAACTCGATCAAAGAGCGAATTCGCTTCTTCAACCAACCCCACACCACCCAAACACCTAACAAAGAAACCCAAAGCCCCCGGCGTCATCAAACACCTTGAGTTCACCAGTTCCAAGGCGAGACCTCTCAGTTGGTCATTTCGTCGAGCACGTGATAGGATCGAAGCCATAACATTGTACGTATAACAAGTGTGCCTGTACCCAGGTTGTTTCGAAGCCCAGTTAAAGAACAAGTGAGCTATTTTCCAGTTCTGGAGACTCTTAAGCACGGTCTCAACGATGGTAGGAGTGAGTTTGGAACCAAAGTCCGTTGTTTCGGGGCTTTGTAGAGTGTGTGGGGAAAAGGGTCGGTTTTGGAAGATGGAAATGAGTCCATCGACGATCGGAGAATGATCTGGAGGGAGGAAAGAGCGATCGTGGCTGTTATTTTCGGTCTTTGTGCAAATGGGTCTTGATGTTATTGAGGAGGTATGTGCAAAAGATAACAGATGGAAGAGATCATGGTGTTTGGTGATGGGTTTGATTGACTTCAAACGGAGATGCATATTTGTTACAGGATCAGCAATGGATTCAACTCCCTATTCCAGTATCCAGTGCAAATTTTGTTTATGAACCTAGGAGGGTAGAAAATCCACAAATTCGGCCCCACACAAAAATGCAACTGGAGTAATACAATGGAGGCCTTCCCGTAACTAAGGATGGCAATTTCATTCACCTTCATAAAAATAGTGAACATTATTTTTCCTTGAAATAGTGTAGGTCTCACCCCAGTAATATCAACATCATTTCAACCACAAAATAAGTATTTATTTTAAATAAATGCATATTTTATGAATTAAAAACAATACATTTTAAAAGAATGATTTGTCTTGTAAAACGAAAAATAATACTTGCAAAATAAGAATCTTAGTGGAATGGAACAAGCCTGGATGGTGAGGAATGAAAAAATAATGAGATAAGAAATGAGAGCCCTTTTTAACGAAATTAATGCTTTCTCTCAATTTTAATTATGTTACTGCAAGGCAAAAATTTTAATAATGTCCAATTCAAAAAAAAAAAATTGTAATTTTCTCTCAATTTCGTTTAATCCAAATGAGTGATTTTATAAGAAACTATCACCCTCACCCTTATTTTCTCATGACATGAAACCCCTCCATACTCCTAGACTAAGGGTCTGTTTAATAAAATTGAAACTGAAAGTTGAAAAATTAAGTACTGAATATTGAATTTTTTAAGCTAAAAAGTTTTTTGATAGGCATGGTCACAATGTCGAATTTATCATTTTTTTAAGTTGAAAAAATGATAAATTAATTTTAGTTTCGATTCTCTCTTAATTTACTAATGGTCACAATGTACTTATCGTAATGGTGGAGTGGTGATTCTGGTGGTGGTGGTGTGTTAGTGGTGGAGTGAGGGTGGTGGTGGTGGAGTGAAGAGGGTGGGGATGGGGATGGAGTAGGAGTGGTGGTGGTGGTGGTGGTGGTGGTGGCAGTGGAGTGATGGTGGCGTAATGGTGGTAGTGAGTGGTGGTGGTGTTGGTGTTGGATTGGTGGCCGTGGTGGTGTAATGGTGGTGGTGATGGTGGAGTGATGATACTGCATGGTGGCAGCGAGTGGTTGGTGGAGTGATAGTTGTGCAATGGTGGCAGCAGCGGCGGCGTGGTAGTGGTAGTGGTGGTGGCGGTGGAGTGGTAGTGGAGGTGGTGAGATGGTGGTGGTGGTAGTGGAGGTGGCGGCGATGATAGGAATGGTTGTAGTGGTGGTGGTGTTGAATGCAAATAGACAAGGATTTAATCAGAATTAAGTAATTCAAAGTTATTTAATTTTTTTCAAATTTTTTAGCCTACATTTTAAATATGACTTAATTTGTTAAAAAATGAAAATTGTTGTTGTCAAATCTATTGAATCACTTATTACTTAATTGATTCAGTTTTAAGTACTTAATTTTGGTTATCAAATAAGCCCTAAGTCACATAATGCGCAATCGAGTGTGGGTGCAAGAGTGCAAGTGCGAGCTTGTAAGCGTATTTCAAAAACCTCACAAACAACTAAAATTTATGAGTGCAAAAATTAAAAGCATGAGCACATAACAAAAATTGAGAGGGGAAGCAATGGCTATTTCGAAGGATTACGAATAAGCTCCGGGAGAGCTGTGTTTTTAAACTAGACCCTGAACATATTCAGGATGCGTAAGGGTTCTGTCCATTTTAATTACTGCCCTGTCCCGTCTATTTTCAATTTTTTGGGCCTCATCCAGGGCCCGCAATAATAATCGGATCCATTCATTGTGTAAAGCTCGTCAAGACCTTCTACCATGCAAAAAATCATGTTTGTCGGTTACCAATCCACATCTCATCTAAACATATTTATCTTTGAACAAATGGGGTACAATCCAATGTGATAAGTGCATGTATTCAAAAAAAAAAAAGTGTTCCAATCAAGCATCAATTGGTAACCAATGAACATAATTCTTAGGTGGTGGAAGGTCTCGACGAGCTCTAAAAAATAAATGGATCCAATCATTGTTGCGGGCCTGGGACGGGGGCCCAAAAATTTGAAAATGGACAGAACTGGACACTAATTAAACTGGACAAGACCCTTCCCTAGGATACCTGTTTAGAAAATTAGAGGCCGGTCCCGTTTTTTAGGTTTGGTTTGATCCCAACCCTGAAATATTTTATCGAAGCTGGAAGGCTCGGATCTATTGCGTACTGACTTTTGTGCCCCTCACATTCTCTCTATTCTGCTCCTTTTAAACCCACCTTGTAGAGAGAGAAAGAGACATGAACACAGATGTGGAAGCAGTGGACTTCAAGCCGGAGGACGACGATTTGATGGACAAGGACGGCATCGTCAACGCCGACACGGCTACCATGAACCACCGATGGGGCAGCACCGACCACCGCCGCCATCGCTATTTCCTGTCCGACGAGAATTGGTGTTCTTGTTGCCGTTTCTTACCGCCATCGGTAACTCCACAACCTTTCTTCTCATTGTGGTCGTCTCCCATTAAAATCTGGTTGTCTCCCATTGAGATCCAGATTTTCACATAGCTCCAGATGTTGTAATCGAACTCGATGACGACGAAATTGAACTTGATGACAACCGACGTCGGTGGCGACATGAAGATTTTGGATGTTGATCGCAACTTCCTGATTCTCCTCTTTCATCTCTAATCTCTCTTATTTGTGCGATTCAGCTATCTGCTTCAGGTTTGTGATGATAGATTACTTGGGCGTAAAGGTCGAATGGAAATCTCAAAATTGTCAGAAAATTCACGTTGTAGCATCTGATTCTCAATTTGCGATTATTTTCTCTCTTTGTACAAGGATGTTTCATCCGATTCTCTTGTAAAAAGGAATTTCTCTCTTAAAGCTCCATTTTCTCTTTGTTGTGGAGAAAAGAAGTATGAACAGAAGACTGCAAAGTCTATGTCGGTTCAGTCATCAATTTCACACTCAGGAAAAAGAGAATTGCAAGCAAGATTCCTTTTTAGTGAATTATGTGTGTTTTAGTGAATTGTGTGTGTGTGTGTGTTTTTTTTATGAGGATTGTGTATTTTTATATGAGAACTGTGTATTTTTCTATAAGAATTGTGTATTTTATGTGAAAACTGTCTATGAGAATTGTATATTTTCTATGAGAACTGTGTATTTTTTATGAGAATTGTGTATTTTTCTATGAGAAGTGTATATTGTCTATAAGAACTGACTATGAGAACTGGCAGTTCTCATAGACGTGACTATGAGGATTGACAGTTTACATAGCCAAAGGTATTTTTGTTCGTGTGTATATTTTCTTTGAGAATTGTGTATTTTCCTACTAGAACGGTGTATTTTGTATGAGAATTGTCTATGAAAACTAGTTCACATAACCAATTCACATAATCTAATTCCCTTAATCAGTTCACAATGCTAGTTCTTTATGAGAATAGTAAGTTCTCATAGAACCGATTATGAGAATTGGCAATTCACATAACCAGTTCTCATTGAATTGACTATGAGACTTGATAGTTAAAAATTCAATTCTAGTGTATTTTTCTATAAGAATTGTGTATTTTATGTGAAAACTGTCTATGAAAATTGTATACTTTCTATGAGAACTGTGTATTTTTCTATGAGAATTGTGTATTTTATGTGAAAACTGTCAATGAGAATTGTGTATTTTTCTATGAGAACTGTATATTATTCATGAGAACTATCTATTAGAATCATGTATTTTCTATGAGAACTATATTTTTTTTTATGAGAACTGTGTATTTTAGTGTGTGGTAAGACTATGTGAACTGTGTATTTTTTAGTTCACGTAGTCCAATTCTCATAACCAATTCACAAAACTAGTTCTCTATAAAAACTGACAGTTCTCATAGAATTGACTATGAGAATTGGTTTATAGTTAGTTCTATGAGAATTGACAGTTCACATAGCCAGCTCTCATAACTTAGTTCACATAGCCAGTTTTCTATGAGAATTGAGCAGTTCTTATAGAACTGACTATGAGAATTGACAGTTCTCATAGTCCACATAGCCAAAGGATATTTTTGTTCGAAATAATATGGGTCATATAGCCAGTTTTCTATGAGAACTGAGAAGTTCTCATAGAACTGATTATGAGAATTGGCAATTCTCATAGCCCACATAACCAAGGGTATTTTTGTCTGAAATAATATGAATCAGGAATTGATTCTAAAAATATAAATTTTACTAAAAGTGGACATGTACATAAAAAGTTAAGAAGAATGGGCAAAATAGTAAAATTACACGGACAGTCAAGAAAAATGACTGAAAGAAAGAAGAAATATTTTTGTCAGGACTAATTGAAGTCTGACCCTAGAAAACAAGGCCGGCCTCTAAATTCCCCATACCTGTTTGATCAAGAGTTTTGGGCTGCTTTTAGGGTTGTTACTCGAAATCGGAAAAATCGAACCGGACCGAATTTTTTAAACCGGAAAAATAATTTCGATCCGATTTATGTGTTTTAAAAATCGGTTGAAACCGAACCGGTTATATATTATATATATATATATATATATATATATATGAGTTCCCTTCTTATGAGGACTACCTTATTTTAACAAAATGCGGACCTCTCTTTTCCGATCGAATTTCGATGATCTAAGCCGCTCAATGTGTTCAGAACATAATTTTAAGGGTACATGCGGGAAATCAACAAAAAAAAGACCGGGGAGGGCTTCATCCTAGCAGTTTTTGTTTGTTTTTTATCTAACGGTTTAAATAAAAACTGCTCAAATCAAGCCCTTCCCGGTTATTTATTTTGCCTATTTCTCACGGGTACCCTTAAAATCACGTTCTGAACACATTGAGCGGCTCGGATCATCGAAATCAGATCGGGAAAGGTGAGAAATGGGTAGTCCGCATTTAAGGTCCTCATTTTAAGGTCCTTATTTGAAGATTTCTGTATATATATATATATATATATATATATATA
>BPLS01000707.1:1259170-1287150 GCA_019656275.1 Rhododendron kiyosumense
CTGGGAAGTCTACAAAATTTGGTTTCCATGCATTTAGTCATTTGTAATGGCATGAAAACCCAATATTGGTTGGAAGTCCCAAGTCAGCACCGTGTACATGAATAGGGACAGAATACACTACTTCCACCAAAAGTTTCAGGTTTACCAAAAATCATGTTCTATTAGGCAGTAGACACCGCAAAAAACAAAGAAGAAGAAAAAAGACTCTTGTCATAATGTAGTGCAGGGGAATCAACTGTTCGGTTACTGCAATAATGCATTCTATAGTGTCCCTTTCTTGGCAAGTAGTAACTACTTGAGCCTAGAAGATGCTTTCTGACAAATAGCTACAGAAGACGCATAATATTTTTTCCTTATGATCAAGAACTGTATCTGCCGATACAGTTGTTTTACCATTCTGTATGTTCCCAATAATTATTTCCCGTTGACCATGTCCTATCCTATGTGAGTCTTCATATCAATAGCAGTAAGTCTCGTTTGAAGAGGCTTATATATCGAATGCCCAAAAATCAATTACCAAGATCCAGATGTTTTGATTCCCATAAATCTACCAAAAATCTATGCAAGAACATCCTCCATCTTTGAAGTGGTGGAATCGATTCCTGTCCCTCACAATGATTTCTCTATCATACACCCTTGAAATCAGCTTTGTCACGTCGTGACAGTCTCTGCAAACTCTCAGGTTTTTCACAATTCTGATGGAATCCTCTGGACCTAAATGTAGAAATCCATAAGCAATGGCAAGCTTCTCACTGTGAACAGACAACACATGCTCTTTCTCTTTTTCCTCTATGTCAATCAAAACTTGGTCCGTATCTAGTAAGTATCCACTTGTACGCTTCAGTTGTGTTGATATCTCACACAATTTGAGATAAATTTTGTTTGACTCGGGGTGGGACCAATCGCCAGAAACAAATCGGTGAATTATTCCCTTTAGTTCTATCACGGTTACATCTGGCACCTTTGAAATGCCTTTAACTCTCATAAGATTCCTCACGTTTCTTGCATCATCCCATCTCTTTGCAGCAGCCTATATATTTGAGAGAAGGATATAATTGTGAAGAAACAAACGTACAGTAAATGACAAATTCGGCACCAAGACAATTAGATTATAAGTTTGTACCAACTATTGATATATCATCTATCAAGCTCGTTTAATAGTACAATACTTGATTCTGGTCAAGAGATTGAACTTTTACTAAACATGTAAAACAAGATACTCATTGGGATATAGTTGGAATAATGGCATGTATCGTGATATGCAGTAACTGATTCAATGGATCTTTTTATTGTTAAGACATGATACTACCTCCAGCAATTTCTCTTCGGAAATAATGTCACAAACGGTTATTTACATATGTTCAATAAAAAAATAACAGGAATTTACCTAGACCTTCCCTGCATGTTCATGCTTTCAATGAGAATATAAACCAACATGTTAGAAACCCTATATTCAAAACCATACAAAGATATAAGCCCTTCAGCTTTTCTACTGACGTAGGTACTTGGACATTGACAGCAGTAAGCAATTAATGAGTGCTAGTTAACTGTAATATGCTAATGTAATGGAGAAATTAAGAACTATAGGCTGTTTATCTTTGTTATGTTGGAAGGGGAAGAGTAGATAGAAAAGAAAGCTATGGGGGGATGAAAGTTTTTCAAATACAAAAGGCCAGAAGTATGAGATGATAGAGTAATTGGCTAATCGTTATAGATATGGAGATTCCACACCCTATTCTATCAATATTTGGTTTAAGCCGTGACAAATATTGTTCTTTCTCATGCATGGTCGAAGAAACTAGAACGACAACAAACATTCATTTTATATTCAGGATCAGATCATAGATATTGAAATCAAAAGAAGGAACTCAGTGTTGCAAAAGATCTAAAGTCCCTCATTCATATTTCAACAAGACTAGGGAAGGTCTACATGATTTCCCGACAAAATAAATCATCTCTAAGAGAGTTTTTTTTTGGGGGGGAAATTTAGAAGATAGGTTTTTGGAGCATACTACGACAATATTGTACCAAACATAAAAGAGTTAGTTACCATCCACTATGATGCGATTGAAGATTGATCAAGCGCTTCCCCACATTTTCACCTACCTCAACATTCCCATAAATCCTACATCCTCCGAGCAATGCTCCCCAAGCATTGGCATTAGGTTCCATAGGCATTGTTCCAATGAGCTCCATGGCTTCATCCAATTGCCCAGCCCTAGCAAGGAGGTCAATGACACGACCATAATGCTCCACCTTAGGTGCATTCCCATATGTGCTTCTCATACAAGCTAGTAGTCTCCGACCCTCCTCTATCATCCCCGCGTGACGACAAGCACCAAGCACAGCCACAAAAGTTATGTCATTTGGTGCCACACCTTCCTTTTGCATCATTTGAAAAAGTTGTGTTGTATCTCTAGCATTACCATGCCACTTATAATTGTGTTCCAAGTGAGAACATCTTTGAATTCAAGTGAATTAAAACTCTCAGGGCGAGAAATGCTACCGCACTTGGCATACATGTCTACTAATGCAGTGCCAACTATGGAGTTGATATCGATTTCATAATCAACGATGTAGGAATGCAAATTCAGCCCTTGGTCCAAGGCACCCAAATGACCACAGGCTGATAATAAGCTGACCATGGTGGCTTCAGTTGGCTTTATCCCCTAGACTTTCATTTCATCAAAAATGGCAAGAGCTTCATTTGACTTCCCACTATGTGCATAACATGCTAACATGGCATTCCAAGACACAACATCTCTATAAGGCATCTTGGAGAACATATCAAAAGCATTCTCCACATCTCCACATTTATCATAACCTGCCAACATAGATTTCCAAGATCTCACATTCCTTTCGGGCATTTCATCAAACAGTTTTTTTGCATCTTCTATTCTCCCAAGAATCTCATACCCGTTGATCATGGTGTTCCAAGAAATTGTATCTCGACCTACCATCTTGTCAAACACTACTTGTGCTAGCTTCATCTCACTAGATTTTACATACCCATCAATCATTAAATTACAAAGAAACTAGGTCCATTTCCAAACACATATCAAACAGTTGCTTTGCACCAATCAAGTCTCTCCCACTTGCATGCAAACGAATCAAGGAACTCTGAACATAAGAATCAAATTCTAATCCAGATTTAACATGGGTATGAAACACAATCCCATTTCAAAGCATGGACGACTCAGTGCATGCTTTGATCACAAATGGGTAGGTGAAATTATTAGGTTTAGCCCACAAGAAAGCATTTTTCGGTACAATGACAATGCCTCAATAGGGGTTTTAGCTGAAGAGAGTCCTCTAATGAGAGAATTGTATAGTTCAACAGATGGGTTTTTTCGCTATTGATTAAAGATTGCTTCGGCATGGGCTAAGTTCCCGTAAGGTGAAACTGCACAGAAAGAGACCAACTTCGAGACTTCAAGTGGAGTTGCATCTTGATTAGGAGAGAAGTAGCCTTGTGTGATGATCTGAGCTTTGATTTGTTTGAGCTCTCTCATGTTCTTGCATTTGTTTATCAGATGAATTAGTATAGGAGGATTTGAATGACAAGTTGGGATGGAGGTTGGGTTCTTGATCATAGAAATAGCAGCAGAACGGTGAAAAGAAAGTCTAATGGTACAACAATTAGGAACAGATATTGCACAGCAGTGCAGCTGGCTGTCCAAGTGTAAAAAAAGTGGGTCCAATCTCTCTCCTCAATTTTTGGGCAATCTGAACTCATGAGCGCAAACCCATTTCATTTCAAATCAGAAGAAAATTAGAATCAAGGAAACCCTCCCCCCGATGACCCTCTTTTGGATCGTCCGACCACTGACGTCGCCACCCACCACCAACCCTTCGCTCTCCAACTTACATCTCTCTCTTCGCTCTCTGACTTACATCTCTCTCTTTGCTCTCTCTCAAGGCTTCTCTGTCTCTCTCCCATACGAAAGAAGCCATGGCAACCCAACGGCTCCCGGTACCCCCACCATTGACGGCACGCCAAATCAAGTGTGGTACGTTTCTCTCTCTTCGTGTTAGACCTTAACTTGGGTTTGTGTCTAAAATTAGGATTTGTTCTTAAAAAATTTGGGTTTTTTTATATACAAATTAGGATGTTTTCCTAAACAAGTTGGGGCTTTTCACAAATTATTGTCGCGATTTTGGTTTCGATTCAGATTAAAAAGAATATTGGTTTCTGTAAAAACATTCAATGGTTAGATTTTGCCATTGTTGACCTGGTATTGGCCTTGTAATTCGTCAACTACCTATTTTCTTTTAATTTTGGTTGTGGCTTACTTGCATGATCTTTGTATTTATGAACTTGTGGGAAGTTATGATTGCAAGTTTCATGTTTAAAATGTTTAGTTCTTTATTCTGGATGCTTATTGAGTAGTATGGCATTGAATTAGCATATAATTCATTTTTTTTTCCAAAAGAAAGACGTCTTTTAAGTGGTTAAAAATGTTGATTGCATATAACAAGTCATTTTGGAAGTAAGTTATACTTATAAACAGATAATTGCATACACCAATATTAAGCTCTATAATTTTTGCTTGCTTTCATGTTTGCAGGCAAAAACAAGTCCACGTGAATTGAAGCATCAGAAAAAGGAGAGTTGTCACTTGCGCCACTGAAAACAATACATTTTCTTCCGAAGCAAACACATCTTCCGAGATGGAGTTTCATTTTATGGCTTGCAATTTTGGGGAGGCTATCTACAAAGAATAGAATAGAGAGTTGGGGACTAACAATTAATCCTCTTTGTGTGTTGTGTATGGATCGGGATGAGTCTCATACTTATTTGTTTTTTGAATGCCAATTCTCTACGTTGATTTGGAATAGAGTTTTGAAAAATGAATGGCATAACTGGAGCTCCTATTCCTTTAGACCAGGAGCTTGTGTGGGCAGTTGATAATAGCAAAGGGAAATCTTTAATTTAGTAGTTCCATATACAAGATATCGTTGGTTGCAACTATCTATTTTCTGTGAGGAGAGCATAGCTTGAGGATTGTTTAGGCTTAACAATTGTTGATAAGTGCCTATTTTTGTTTGGTTATTACCAATCTGTTTAGGGTTGTTTGGTGTTTGTATTGAGTTGTTCAAGGGATGCCCCATTGATTTTGTAGCTTTTGCGCGTGCTTTGGTGAAATGAAATTATTTACCCAAAAAAATGGTTGGATATCTATGATGTTGGAATTCTTGTGGTGTTACTTTCAATTCCCATCTCTATTGTTGAATCATGTTTCTTGCAACTGTGAACTCATGATACATCCAAGGCGTGTGATTGGGGAGCATTATAAGTGTTTGACATTTTTGCAAAATCCCGTTCGGAGTTAAACGCTATCTATGTGTGTGATCCAAGACACATGCCAACTGTGAATAGTACAGAGTAAACTGTAATTAATACTCACATAAAACAAAAGCCAAATCCACATTTCCATTGACCATCACGGTGTACAAACTGAGAGAGTACATGGCAATTAATTGGCTACCCATAGATGAAACAACACAGAGCCACAAAAAACCACATTTTCATTGATTATCAAACTTAGATGCTTGAGAGAGACTAAACTAATCTCACAAGTCATTACCCTCAAAATAAAGTTTTTGTTTTTTTTAGAACTCATAATTGATGTTGCCATAAGGGTGCCCTCTCTATATATCTATATATAAGCTAAGAGAACATAAGTATTGTCATTTGCCAAAAATACATAAAAAGGAACAAGTTTTCCATTACAAATTGGTTGAAGGCTCGTCAAGGTCATAGCTCCACATTCCACCATGCGGTCCAACCATTTGGGATGTCTGAAATTAAAAACTAATTGTCAAGTACATAACATGTGAAATTTTAGAATGACAAGATAAAAAAGTATAGGGATACTTGCACTACAATTTACACTCCCTGGCATGATAACCTCTTCGACTTCCATAGTGTGAACATTCCAAAGCTCCACATCCATATTGTCCAACGAAAACTACTCATGCATAATTTCAGTAAAATAAAATATTAGTGTAATTATAAAGGTCACGATACTTTTTCTAAATAATTCTAATGATTGCAAGCCAAAAGATATACCGTTATGTTCTTCGCATTGCCTCGACTAGCTTTGCCATACTTGCTTGATTGCTTTGTCTTCCGAATAATTTTTTAATTCTTGGTTGTTTTCTATTTACCGGTGGTCGCCTTTGCTGACGACGTATAGTCGGATCACCCACGGCTATTTTTTTCTCTTTGGAACTTATGATTCCGTCTACTCTATCAATTGACATAGGCCTATTGTCCAAACACTCCTCTTCACAAACTTCATTCTCCACCTTCCAACTTGGCCACCACCCTCTTACTATTTGCCTTGGAATCCATGGCCTTATCAGCGGCTTTATGGAAAGCAACCAACATAAGGTCATAGCGACGCCATTCGGACTTGCGTTCCCTTTTTGCATTACTAACCTTCACCATTGTGTGACTCCTCCTCACATTTTTGCTCCACCTTTGTAGAATGTACTTCTCCGGAACTTCATTCAACTTCTTTCTTGACCAAACCATGACAATATGCTTGCACACTATCCACTTAGATTCAAACAATTGACAAGTACAATTACTTTCTTTTGACTCCTCATTATAACAAACATGAAAAGTTATGGTTTTCAAGAATCCCTTCTCACCAACTTTTATATCTTCTCCAATTTCAAATTTCAAAATGCCATTGACTGCCACCTTCATGGAAGTGAAATTGCATGCAATCTTACCAGCTACTTGAGTTTGAAAATCCTTACATTTTGCAAGTGTGTATGCATCTTGAAATTGATCTTCAAAACTATAAAGGGACACATTCTTTACTTGTTTGTTGAAACAACGAGCGTCTTTTTCCACTTTGTTACGCAAGGCATTGTCATATTGCTCCACAAATTCCTTCAAAGTGGTATTAGAATGTACATAGCCATCAAAGTAGGCATTCATGTTCTCACTCCGTTGGGTTGTTGACATCCCCACCCAAAAAACATCTTTGACAAATGCAGGAGCCCATTGGTGCCTCTCCTCGTACAAGCCACTTAGCCACTCGTTAGACTCTAAGTGATATTTATTAATAAGATTGGCCCAATTTTTCTCAAACTCCTCTTTAGTCAATGAATCATACGCAGCACTTAGGACATCCCATTTAATCGGTTCATAGTAATTCAACTTTTCAGGAACTTTTTTCAACAAATGCCACAAATACCAACGATACCGTGCATTTGGAAAAACTATACTTATTGCGTTTTGCATGGCATGATACTGGTCTGTTATGATGGCGTTAGGAGAGCACCCAAACATACAAGCAAGCTATGTCTCAAACAACCATATGAATGAAGCCATGTCCTCTTGCAATATTACCCAAACAAGATCAATTGCCCATGATGATTTACACCCACGAAAGGAGCAAACGGCATATTCCACTTATTAACCAAATAAGGGGTGTCAAATGTGACCACGTCACCAAATTCTTTGAATGCTTCTCTACTTCTCGCATCGGCCCAAAAGACATTCTTTAGTCGGTTTTCTTCATCTAGATCCATTGCATAAAAAAAGGCTTCATGGTCAACTTTCATCTTAATAAAATACTTGTGCATTGCTTATGCATTTCCTTCCTTGAGTTCTAAATGTTTCACTTTATCGACGTACTTCCTTGCATCCTTGGGTTACAATGTCAGGTTGCTAGGCCGCCCTGCCTCAATGGTACATGAGGTAATTGTCTGTCTCATTTTTATTCCAGCCAAGCGATTCAACTCAATTGTCCTTTTCGCATGTAGTGGGATAACCTGATTGGCTTGTAGATACCGAGCTTTTTTCGGGCCCATTTCATGGTTATGCTTCAGTTCAATTGAATTCAAAAGCCACGGTCCATCAATTTTCAATCACAAAATCATTGATGCTTTTCGTTCTGTTTTGGATGTTGGATGGGCTTTGAGTGGGTTTAGTGCCTTGTTCCTCGCCTTTCCACCCCTATGACAAGAGTAGGTTATATTCGTCTTTTGTCCATCCTTACGCTTGTTAGAAGTTCTGGTGATCACAACAAAGCCTTGCATTTTCGCATATCTACCATAATAATCACGGGCATCATCTTCTAAATCAAAAGACATACCAACCTTAGGTTTTGGTATCTCCTCCATTTTCTGATCTTCCTTTGGGACCAAGTCCTCATAGTCCATTTTTGAAATAGCTTTGATATCTCCGTTGATTTCTGGTGATAGTTCTTAACTCCTACTATAAGCAAATGATACTGTGCATTAGACATATAATTTTTTAACTTGACATACAAAAATGCCACATCGATTAGTTTGGTGTCTTGGTAGGACAACTAAAAACAAAACTAAGACCAACATTTAGGTGTTTTAGTTACTTAAACCCTATTTATTTCAATGTAGGGAAAAGATATTAAGAAACACACACACACACCAACCACCCCTAAAATTTTTCGAACAACAGTGCTACATGAACAACAATCCAAACACAACCTCTCACATACATGTAGGGCCCATACATACTAGTGCATGTGGGTCCCACATGTATGTGAGAGGTTGTGTTAGATATTGTGTTCCTAGCATTTTTGTTGGTTGAAACGGTATGAATCTCACTATAAAGTGATTGTCATGCTTATTAAAAAATATATTATAAAAATGAGACTTACAGTAACGATCCTGATTTTTGGTATAAAAAAAATTTCATTAAATATTTGAATTTTTTTAATTGCTTGGATTTCTTTTTAATTCCTAAAAATCCGTCATAATTAGATTCCAGTCCTTTAAAATTTTATTTCTTAGCTAGAAGTCCTACATAGCAAGTAGAATTAATTTCTCACAGATTAGTTGGAGGAACCAAACTATCGATTCACCTAGTTACAATCTCCTAACCCTAGATAGACTTTTTTGACCATCTTTGAGCCTTGTGAACCTCTCCCAACCCTAATTGAACCATTAGATCATTAGAGGCAATCATTTTATTTCATGACTAGTTCTTTCAAGACCATACCTAGCTTTATTTTCCTTTTATACTTTGGTTAATAAATGATAGGGAAAATATTATCCCTTGGATAATAGCAACTAGACTTACCATTTATAATTATAGTTGACAAGACAAGTCATAAGGAATCTTGTACTATTAGGTTGCCTATAAAAGAAGAAAGTTTAGTCACATCAACTTTTCTTATCAACTTTACTCACCACTTTATCCATTGGATAACAAATGTTAGGAGAATTTTAATCCCTTGGATAATGAAGACTAGACTTGCCAAGGTGTTTATAATTTGAGAAGACAAGTCAAAACCAAATCTCATCATTTTGCTTCCAATAGAAGCAAACCTACCTTTACTCTTTCTCTCCATTGAAGGGTCACTTTCAAAAGAATAAATATTCCTTCCAAGAATATTTTTTCTCATTATTTCCTCTCTAACCTTTGGGTAATAATTTCTAGAGAAATTTTATCCTATGGGTAATAGTGTGTGCATGTGTTTTTGTACACTCCATCAAGCTAACTCTTTGACCAACTTCACACTCAAGCCTAATGACTACATGACAACTCATTTCTAGTCTACTTTAAACACAATCCTAGCCTATTACTTTGTTCTTCCTTGCAAGCAATCTTTTCTTAGGACAAGACAAGGCCATACCTATTATAATTGCCCTTTTACCCATTTGACAATAATTGCTAGAGAAAATTTTATTCCTTGGATAAGGCCATCCACAGTGGTATAATCAAAAAAGGATAACCAAAAGTTGACACATCAGCTTTTGATTATTCACTTAAGAGGTTGCTAAGCTTAACAATGTTGAGCTTCATAATGGTCACTTCTAGTCCATAACAAAAATAAGGGTCCACTACAATTTTACTCTCCCCCCCCCCCCCCTCTGTTTCATGCCATTCACTTCCCTCCATTTGCGGTTTTTTTTTTGCAAAAATATATCGATTCCTTCTCGTAATTTTGGAAAAAAATTGGTGACTTTCTTCCCTCTTATTATAAATTTTTTGGGGGAAAAAAAAGAAACGAGAAAGAATAGTGAAATATTTTAATCCAATGATAATGGGTTGAATTATAGATGATCGAGAGATATGAGCTTTACTTTTTGAGGGAAAAAAAGAGAAACAGTTTGTGGGTGAAGTAAAGATGATATAGAGTAGGCGAAGAAGAGAAGAGAAAAAAATACCAATTGAAACACGCGTGTATTCCACAAATTTTGATTATTAAAAAAAGTTGCTAGTTTTGATTATCCAAAACCCAAAATTTGATTATTTCTAAGGATGTTGCTAAGTTTGATTATACCATTGTTAGCCATTTTTTACACCAACATTGTTAACTTTAGAAACAATTGGCTTTTGATTATACCATTGTGGATGGCCTAATAGCCAAGACTTTTACTATAAATAGCACCCCATCATTGCCATTTAACTCACACATTCCATTCTTCAACTTCTCTAGAAAGTCTTGTATTCGTACTTTGTTCTCTCTTGTTCTTAGTGTTCTTGAGTTTTGCTTGAAGATCTTCAAGAAACTCAACCTAGGCCGCCACAAAACCACCACTCGACCACCCTCTCGATCGAAAAAGTTTAAGTAGTTTGGTCAAGAACTAGTTTCGAGAGAAACCTTTCTCTTCCGAAGCTATCGGAAGCTCACCATAGGAAGTTACTCCGTCTGACGTACTTACCTTTTCCGTAGCCGTACCTACCGCCAAGAAGAACGGTAGAATGATCTTACTCCTTAACTCAAAGTATAAAAGTAAAATTGTTTGATGCTTGTACTGTGTGAAATGTATGTGACTATGTCGAATAACTTGATTTATTTTTCAGAAAAACATATGTTGTTTTGAACTTTCCTAAAAGGAAGAAAGAACGGATTTTCAAAACATAAACTTGATTGAAAGTATTCGTATTTTGATCTTTAAGATGGTTATGAGCATGTATACATAATTACTTGAATTACTTGTTTTAATGTGTGACAAAGTATAAGTGATTTCCACTACAAAGCCATCCGTACATGTGGCGTTATGCTTTAAGACATGATTTGAGTATGATTAGTAATATGGAGTTGGATGATCTTGCTAGTTTAGTTTCAAGATTATAATAAATGATTTATGATTACTTTTGTGAAAAGCCCTACCGCGAAGTCTTTGCATGAAAATGAGATACATGATTAGCACCCAAGATTATATAATCTTGGGGCTTTAATCCTCTAATTTGTGACTTTTATTTGTTTTAAGTAGTCGTTTTTATCCCATATTGCACGTAAGGTATTTTTGTGTGCATTTCAGGTTAAACGTGCTTAAATTGAGGTTTTGAATGCCAATCAACGTTCCGGGATAAACCAAGTGTCCAATTGCCTGGCAGCATTCATTTCATTATCACCGGAGCCTAACGGTGTTACAAGAAGCCTCGGAGATTGGCCGGAGGTCAAGTTTGGCAAGGAACGTGCCAAAGTGGTTCAAGCGACCCTAATGCATCGAGGATGGTTCTCGAGAGTATCCGAGAGTCCAAGGCCATAAGGCATACCTCCGCCAAGTCCCATTGATCAAGAAATCAAGTTTTGGAAGGCCGTCGGGGCGCCACAAGGCATGATGGCCTAAGCTGACCCTGTTCTGCAGATTTCACACAGAGGTACCAATACCTCGTTTTTAAGCTATTGGTACCATCTCGCCGAATTGGAAGACAGTTTAGTTGGTACCAATACCTCGTTTTTGAGCTATTAGTACCAAAGCCCGTAGTGCAGATTTTTGTTAACTTTTCCAACTTTCCATATATGGAAAGTTTCTACTTTTAGATTGTTTTTGGGATATTTTAGGGACTTTTTGGTCCACTTTTTGGCTGATTGTTTAGGCCTATTTATAGTCTTTTATGCCATTTATGGCCAATATAGAGAGATACACTTTAAGTCATTTTGTGTTTTAAGAGCTCCTTAGCCATTTCTTTTAAGCTTTTGCATTCAATTCCTTAACAACTCAAGTAAGTTGTGATTGGATGTTAAATTCTCAAGTATTAATGTTGTAGTTACAAGTTTGATCTCTATATAAATCAAGTTTATTCTCGTTTTTATTGGTGAAGCATGTTCTCATTTTCTAGCATGATTTCTAGTCTTTTTCCTATGAGTGAGTAGTCAATTGGTTTGGTCATGGGGTGAGATGAACCCTACGGATTAGTCGTTTAAATGGTTTCGCTTAAACTTTAGTTCGATTTCAAGGTTTTGAACGAATTAAACTCATGATTTCCTGCACTGATCATGGGGTCGGTGGCTTCTTTGATCAATGAAGTCCATCGCCTTTTGCTACATGCTCGATAATCTTACGCGTGCGAACAATCTATTTTCGTCTCTCACCTGCGTTAAATGAGTTCAGTTTGAATTAATGCCTTGAGTTGAGTTATAAGTAGTCTTCAGTTTTTAATTCTTCAAGTGGAATCCGGATGATTTCGGTTCACTCATGAGTTAGATGAAGGAACAGTTTTATGGCTAAGTCGTGGGTAAATCAATCCTTTTAACTTGACCGCTTCTAATCTAGTTTAATTTTCCAGTTCAATTTCGTTAACCGAATCAATCACCAAAGTTGGCTGCTTGAAAGCCTCGCTACACACTTACTATCTATTCCAAATTCGCTAAAGAAGACTTCTCTGTGGGAACGATCCCAGTCTTACCGGTTTTATATGCTATCAACGACCTAGCCCTTTGCTCGGGTGCAAACCTTATTTGGAGGATAGGTTGCGGAGTAAGCAATACAGAAATTGAGAAAGTAGAAACATGACACCTAAGGTGTGTTAAAGACAAGACGTGTTTTGAAATCGCAATGTGGCTGGACTTGGTAGCTCATTGTGTGTATGGAAACCCACGATGTGGCCGGACTTGGTAGCCCATCGTGTAGATTTCCGAAAACTGCAACGAGGTCGAACTTGGTAGCCCATTGTGTGAATGAAAACTCGCGATGTGGCCGGATTTGGTAGGCCATCGTGTGGATTGCGAAAACCGCAATGTGGCCGGACTTTGTAGCCCATTGTGCAAATTGCCAATAGAGCCGGACATGGTAGCCTCATTGGTAATGTAGCTTGGTTATCCGCGGAGAGGAGCCAATGCAAGTTTTGTGTGCCAATGGGAACCTGGTGCGGCGGAACCATTATGAGGATACTCAGGAGACCAAAACGGCGAAACCGAGGTTGGGTGTGTTAAAAATGATTTTGGAAATATTGATTTGGAAAAAGAAAAGTGAAAATGATGACACGGTCTACGATGAGTCGCATAGGAGAAACATAGAAAATCATGGACACAAACGTTAGTTTGGATAGTGAATGCGGACGTATTATTGTTAGCTATTTTGTTAAATATGCATGTGCTATGTGGAAATTGTTAACTTTATGATCTTTTGTTTGTAAGTTATGAGTTAGTGGGTATGGATTATTCTGCTGAGCTCTCGTAGCTCATGGTGTTACCTTTGGTGACCCTGACATATTATACTGGTGGTGACGCTGGTATAATCTGTCAGACTTTGTAGATGACCAGGGAGAACTGTACACATTGGAGGCTTTTGGAGCCGAATAGCTGGCTAGGATGGAAGAGCAGGAGGAGCTATTGTTAGGAACTTTAGTTTCCCACCCTTTGTGTAATGATGAGGATTATGATGTAATAATGAGCCACACTCTATTTGGATTTTTCAATAAAATTGTCTATTTAACGTTCCCAAAATTAGGGGCGTGACAACTTGGTATCAGAGTTTTAGGTTCAAACCCTCGGTCATGGGTAGAATGGGTAGACCATAAGATAGTTTGACCGTTGCACAAACGTGAATTGAGTTTAAGTTTACCATCCCAAATTGGGTGGAATTCTGACAAAACAATCTTCTGATTGAAGCAAGGTGTGGAAATTGGCAGCACCGCTAAGCTGAGAATTCCCGAACAATTGGATGATGATTTAAATCAAGGATCGAATGTGGAATTTAGAAACTCGAATGTTTTCTCTAGAACTCTATAAACCTTTGTCTTAAAATGTTACTAATTGAGATTAAACTCTTTCCTTGTGGATGAACCACTTGGATCACCTAGTTGACCTGTGGGCAGAAGCTCGTCAACTCAAAACCGCCCTAGAAACCATGACCAATCAACTAGTGGAAAATTTCGACTTCATTGCTGCTGTACTCGCAGAAAAATGAGATTTCATGAGGGTGCAACAGAATATCCCTATTCCTGTGGAGGAGGACCATTGGTTTCCTGAAATGTTCCCAATTTTGTATACCTTCTATGGATTCTTTGGTGCCTTACCCCTGATGGAGAATTTTGAGGTTGGAGTTAAGGAGGAAGAAGTCAATGGTGATAAGGACACCAATGAGGCAACCAAGGAGGAAAATCTGTAAAGCGAAGATAATCTCAAGGAGGGCGAGACCCCAAAAACTGAAGAAGCCAATTAGGCGTACCTTAGATAGAGCTAATAACTATTGTAATCCTTCGGGATGTAGGTGTTGGAAAGATTAGGATCGCCGCTGTCTCTTTAAAAATTCCCTAAGTTGTACTCTTTCTATGTTGATAATAAAAGGCTTATTTCAGTTGCTACTTATTCTTATATGTTTTTTGATCACTATTTATGTACATGCATACCCTTGTCCCTACTTGCCATTACAATGGAACTCTATGCTTATGATTGTATTTTTTTGCTTATTTATGAACATCTTGCTTATTGAAAGAGTACTATTGCATACTACTTGATAAGCTATTTTTGACTTTTGAAAGAAACACCATTTGCAAAGAGAAAATTTGTTCTAGTAGACTAAAACGCCCTTTCGATTTCCCCTTGTAGATGGTGAATACGCGCCATGGATTAGGGTACAAAAATGGAGAATCCTCTTGCACAAACCCCGACCTAGCCCAAATTATGCAAGCGTTCATCGTTGCCCTGAATGCTAACCGCCAAAACCAGAACCATAACGACGGACCCATGACCCGAACTCAAGTAATGAATGAGTTCTGCACACGCCGACCTCCGACCTTCCACGGAGATACCAACCCTGTCATAGCCGAGACATGGCTAAACGAGGTCAAGATGATCCTCCAAACCCTAGGGATTACTCAGGACGGAGATCGAGTGGCCTTAGTCACTTACCAGCTAAAGGGAGAAGCCCGCTACTGGTGGGACCTAATGGAGGCAACCCATGACGTTGACACCATGACTTTTGACGAATTCGAGACCCTGTTTCTCGACAAGTATTTTCCCATACCCCTTTGTCTAGCCAAGGAACAGGAATTCCTGAATTTGAAGCAAGGAACGATGACCGTTACTCAGTACGCGGCCAAATATGAGGAATTGTCTCGTTCTGCCTTAACCTCCATACCAACCGAGGACAATAAGGCAAGAAGGTTCGAGTGGGGACTAACAACTGCTCGAAAGGCTGTGGTGGCTCAAGCTTTTACCGCATTTGCCAAATTCGTGAAGTGTGCTCTCCGGCTAAAGAGTGAGGAGACTGACTTCAAAACTCGATGGAGGAAGGTGACAGGCAACACTGGCGGATCGATCCGAACCCAATCACCCAATAACAACCGTGGACCCTACCACACCAAACCCTTTAACTCGCCTCAAGGCAACTAGCCCTGGAGGACTGCTACATCCGGATGCGGCGAAATGCAGAAGGGCAATCGGGACCTGGTAACCTTTAGATGCTACAACTGTCAAGCTATGGGCCATTACAGCCGCCAATGCCCGCAACCTCAGAAGGAGGGGAATGGGAACTTTGGAAATCAGAAAGCTCAACAACCTAGACAGGCCGGTTTTGTGAAGCAAAACCCTGGAGGCCCATCGCAGCAGCAAAATGGGCAAAACAAGGAAAAGCAGCCCATGGGATACCAGCAAAGCATTGGAGGGCGTATCTTTGCGCTACAAATTGAGGCACAAAAGCAGGATCCCTCTGTGATCTAAGGTACGCTATAATAGAACCTGCGTACAAACTTTGTTTGAATCTGGAGCATCGTATTCCTTTATATTTATTGCCTGCGTAACTATACTAGCACTAGAAACAGAACCCCTAAGTACGAGTATAAAGGTCACATCACTGTTAGAGGGGAGTATAGCTGTTAGTAAAGGGTGCGAACTAGAAATAGCCAACCTACGCCTAACCTGCGATCGTAGAGTGACCAACATGACCGATTTCGGCATAATCCCAGGGATGGACTGGCTATCGGTACATCAAGCAGTCATAGACTACCATCAGAAGATGGTGACCGCGTATACCCCCGAAAGGACTCATTTCCGATTTAGAGGGGATAGATAGACGATGAGCTCAACGATAAAAAGATCCAGGTGGCAAAACCAACTGTTTGGATGGCTAACTAGCCCCCAGTTGGGAGAAGCCGATAGGATGGAAGTAGGATTACCACACATCGTGTGCGAGTACGCCAATGTTTTCCCTGAAGAACTTCCTGACTTACCACATCAAAGAGAGATAGACTTCTCTATAAAACTCCAACCGGGAGCTGCACCAATTTCTATGGCACTGTACAGAATGGCCCTTGCAGAACTAAAAGAGCTCAAAACCCAATTGAAGGAGTTGTTGGACAAAGGGTTCATTAGGCCGAGTACGTCACCACGGGGAGCGCTGGCATTGTTCATGAAAAAGAAGGAAGGAACGTTTCGACTATGTATCGACAATGGGAGGTTAAACCAAGTCACAGTCAAGAACAAATATGCATTACCTAGGATCAATGATCTTTTTGATTAATTGAGAGGAGCGACCTATTTCTCCAAGATTGATCTTTGATCAGGTTATCAACAATTAAGGATCCGAGATGAGGATATTGCTAAGACAGCCTTTCGTACGAGATATGGACACTACGAGTTTGTAGTGATGCCATTCGGGCTGACAAACGCTCCAGCAGTATTCAGGTGTCTCATGAACAAGATTTTTCAACCCTGCTTAGATAAATTGTAGTGGTGTTCATTAATGAGATCTGGGTATACTCTGCCAATAAGGAGGAGCACAAAGGACACCTTCGGATAGTACTACAAGTACTCCGAGATAGCCAACTTTATGCCAAGACAAGTAAATGCGAGTTCTAGCTAGAAATGGTTAAGTTCTTGGGGGTACATGGTATCTAAGGACAGAATCGAGGTGAACGGAAGTAGGGTCGAAGCAGTACTGAATCGGAAGCAGGCGTACATTTATTACCGCCAGAAGTCGACGCTGCCAAAGGCTTATTTTCCCATGACAGCAAAGGTTCTTTCAGTGCCTTTTCTAATAATATCCGAGATTAAAGAGTATCGTAGGGATTACTTACTGATTTCCCCCCCGAAATGAGGATGGAGTACTTATACCTTACGATTATGGGGTTAATCAGTTGTTTCCTAGTTTTGGAAATGAGTTTAATATCGTTAGGTGGGGAAGGATCGTGCTAAGGAAACGTTTGTAGGATACAAGTCTGCATGATGATTTGGTGGAAGTTTTGCATTTGACGTTGACATTTACAATGGAAACCTCATCAAAGGCGTACAACGAGACAAATTGTTCGACGGTTGAAGCAACTTCAACCCTGTTTTGTTAAGCAGATGATGAGGCTTAATTTAAAAATCATGCAGAGAATTGTGATGGATGCCTGAAACACTTCTAGGACCTGCCGGAGCCTTAGACAGTGACCGAGTGATGCCAAAGCATTTTTGGGCATTTCAAGGCCAGTATAGCGACTATGTCTAATCCGTAGTCACGCACCAATTTCGAGGACGAAATTATTTTAAAGGAGATAGGTTGTAACGATCCTGATCTTTGGTAAATAAAAATTTCATTAAATATTGAATTTTTTTAATTACTTGGATTTCTTTTAAAATTCCTTTTTAATTCCTAAAAATCCGTCATAATTAGATTCTAGTCCTTTAAAATTTTGGATAGAAGTCCTACATAGCAAGTAGAATTAATTTATAACCGATTAGTTGGAAGAACCAAACTACCGATTCACCTAGTTACAATCTCATAACCCTAGATGGACCTTTTTGACCATCTTTGAGCCTTGTGAACCTCTCCCAACCCTAATTGAACCATTAGATTATTAGAGGTAATCATTTTACTTCATGACTAGTTCTTTCAAGACCATACCTAACTTTATTTCCCTTTTATCCTTTGGTTAATAAATGTTAAGAAAAATATTATCTCTTGGATAATAGCAACTAGACTTACCATTTATAATTATAGTTGACAAGACAAGTCATAAGGAATCTTGTACCATTAGGTTGCTTCTAAAAGAAGAAAGCTTAGTCACATCAACTTTTCTTATCAACTTTACTCACCTCTTTCCATTGGATAATAAATATTAGGGGAATTTTTATCCATTGGATAATGGAGACTAGACTTGCCAAGATGTATATAATTTGAGAAGACAAGTCAAAACCAAATCCCATCATTTTGCTTCCAATAGAAGCAAACCTAGCTTTACTCTTTCTCTCCATTGAAGGGTCACTTTCAAAAGAATAAATATTCCTTCCAAGAATATTCTTTCTCATTATTTCCTCTTTAATCTTTGGGTAATAATTTCTAGGAAAATTTTTATCTTATGGGTAATAGTGTGTGCATGTGTTTTTGTATACTCCATCAAGCTAACTCTTTGACCAACTTCACACTCAAGCTTAATGACTACATGACAACCCATTTCTAGTCTACTTTAAACACAATCCTAGCCTATTACTTTGTTCTTCCTTGCAAGCAACATTTTCTTAGGACAAGACAAGGCAATACCTATCATAATTGTCTCTTTACCCATTGGAAATAATTTATAGTAAAAATTTTATTCCTTGGATAATAGCCAAGACTTTTATATAAATAGCACCTCATCCTTGCCATTTAACTCACACCTTCCATTCTTCAATTTTTCTCTCTAGAAAGTCTTGTATTCTTACTTTGTTCTTTCTTGTTCTTAGTGTTCTTGAGTTTTTCTTGAAGATCTTCAAAAAACTCAACTTAGGCTGCCACAAAACTACCACTCAACCACCCTCTCGATCCAAAAAGTTTAAGTAGTTTGGTCAAGAACTAGTTTCAAGAGAAACCTTTCTCTTTCGAAGTTATCGGAAGCTCATCGTAGGAAGTTACTCCGTCCGACGTACTTACTTTTTCGTAACCATACGTACCGCCAAGAAGAACGGTAAAATGATCTTACTCCTTAACTCAAAGTATAAAAGTAAAATTGTTTGATGCTTGTATTGTGTGAAATGTATGTGACTATGTCGAATAATTTGATTTATTTTCCAGAAAAACATATGTTATTTTGAACTTTCCTAAAAGGAAGAAAGAACGGATTTTCAAAACATAAACTTGATTGAAAGTATTCGTATTTTGATCTTTAAGATGGTTATGAGCATGTATATATAATTACTTGAATTATTTGTTTTAATGTGTGACAAAACATAAGTGGTTTCCATTCCAAAGACGTTCGTATATATGGCGTTATGCTTTAAGACATGATTTGAGCATGATTAATAATATGGAGTTGGATGATCTTGCTAGTTTAGTTTCAAGATTATAATGAATGATTTATGATTACTTTTGTAAAAAGTCCTACCGCAAAATCTTTGCATGAAAACGAGATACAGAAATTGAGAAAGTAGAAACATGGCACTTAGGGTGTGTTAAAGACAAGACGTGTTTTGAAACCATAATATGGCTGGATTTGGTAGCCCATCGTGTGGATTTGCGAAAACTGCAACGTGGCCGGATTTGATAGCCCATTATGTGAATGAAAACTCGCGATGTGGCCGGACTTGGTAGCCCATCATGTGGATTGTGAAAATCGCAATGTGGCCGGACTTGGTAGCCCATTGTGAAGATTGCCAATGGGGCCGGACGTGGTAGCCTCATTGGTAATGTAGCTTGGTTATTCGCGGAGAGGAGCCAATGCAAGTTTTGTGTGCCAATAGGAACCCGGTGCGGTAGAACCATTGTGAGGATACTCGGGAGACCGGAACGGTGGAACCGAGGTTGGATATGTTAAAAATGATTTTGAATATATTGATTTGGAAAAAGAAAAGTGAAAATGATGACACGGTCTACGATGAGTCGCATAAGAAAAACACAGAAAATCATGGATACAAACGTTAGAAGCAAAGTCCACTTTGACCCTCTATGTAGATACCCCCCTCATGGTTTAAAACTGAACACATAACCTACCTGTGGTTTTGAAAATGTGCGGATAGACCCCATGCCGTCATATTTTCCATCCAAATTAACGGATATAACATTAAAAGACCGATATACCCTCATCATGTCACTTGATTCTTCTTCTTTTTTAATTGGGCAAATTATAGTTACCCCCTCCAACTATGCCTCGCGTACACTTACCCCTCTCTAACTTTTTTTTTTTGGCACTTAACCCTCTCAAACTAACAGAAATTCAAACGGTCATAACTTCTTCATCCAAAATCGAAAATATGCAAATTATATATCGATTTCGAGGTCTTCAAGTCAGTTTTCTAATGACACCAAAATCACATCACGACTCAAAGCACACAGAAAGTTATGATCAAAACGGTCTTTCTGTCTACCAGCCCTTACTTTTTTTATCAAAACTTTCTGTGTATTCTGAATCGTGATGTGATTTTGGTGTCATTAGAAAACTGACTTCAAAACCTCGAAATTGATATATAATTTCCATATTTTCGATTTTGGACAAAGAAGTTATGACCGTTTGAATTTCCATTAGTTTGAGGGGGTTAAGTGCCAAAAAAAAAAGTTAGAGGGGGGTAAGTGTACGCAAGGCATAGTTAGAGGGGGGTAACTATAATTTGCCCTTTTTAATTCTAACCACACCATTTCTTATATCAAAAATTGAATCCAAACCGTTGATATGGTAAATTTTGACGAGTACTACATCTATGCCAAAATTCAAGTCAATCAAAAAAAGACAAGCTCATGGTCGAATCGATTTTGTTATGAAATTAAAATTTCAAATGTGAATTTACTAAAAATTAGATTACTGGGTTATTGATGCCTGATCGAGATGATTTTTTATAGAGATAATCTATTCTTTATTTAATACATAATGAATGACTTAGATTACAATCTAAAGGCGTGTGAGATACACCTCCATTAATATGGATGGAAAATATGATGGCAGGGGGTCAATCCGCACATTTTCAAAACCACAAGTAGGTTATGTGGTCAATTTTAAACTATAAGGGGGGTATCCGCACATGGCGATAACCACAGGGGGTGAAAGTGGACTTTGTTCCAAACGTTAGTTTGGATAGTGAATGTGAATGTGTTATTGTTAGTTATTTTGTTAAATATGCATGTGCTATGTGGAAATCATTAACTTTATGATCTTTTGTTTGTAAGTTATGGGTTAGTGGGTATGAATTATTCTGCTAAGTTCTTGTAGCTCATGGTATTATCTTTGGTGACTCTGACATATTATACTAGTGGCGACACTAGTATAATGTGTCAGACTGTAGATGACCAGGGAGAACTGTACACATTGGAGGCTTTTGGAGCCGAAGAGGTGGCTAGGATGGAAGAGCAGGCGGAGCTGTAGTTAGGAACCTTAGTTTCCCACCTTTGTATAATTATGGAGATTATGATGTAATAATGAGTCAGACTCTATTTGGATTTTTCAAAAAAATTGTCTATTTAACGTTCCCAAAATTAAGGGCGTTACACTTACACAATTTCCATCAATAAGAGAGAGGGTGTGAACTAAAAAAAAGTTGAGTTGATTTTTTTCCCCTTTAACTGACTACCGAATTGGTGTCGCTACTGATATGAGAACAATAAGTCTAATGGTATAACAATTAGGGAAAATGACGGCCAAAGACGTGTTTTGATGATTAATATCCATGAAGGACATTTTGTTCATTAACAAATGTTCTTAGCATATCTTTAAAAAGTATTAATTATCAAAATATGTCATGGGTCGTCATTTTCCCTAACAATTAGGAACAAATATTGCAGAGCAGTCAGTAGTGCAGCTGGCTGTCCAAGTTTTAAAAAAGTAGGTCCAATCTCTCTCTTCAATTCTAGGGCAATTTAAACTCAAGCGCGCAGACCCATTTCATTTCGAATCGGGAGAAAAAGTGGGCCCAATTCAATTTCAACTCCCGGCCCTTTTCCCCCAAATAACTTTCCCCAAATTTTAATCCCCAATATTACGACCAAATTCACCCCTTTTATCCGGTGTCCCTTCCATCTTGTGAAGATATTTTCCGATGACTTCTCTGACTTCTTGTCCTCTGGTGCCCCACCTACTTCTCCGGCTACTTCTATGGCATCTTCTCCGGCTCTTTTGGGTATAGTTAGTTCAAACATCTGCATCTGCTCGTCGTTTTGTGTTTCATTCTATTTCTTCGTGTCGTCTTCCCTCTGCTTTCGCTGTTAGCTCCCCATGAGAGAGACTTATGGCTTTCTTAAAGTGCTTCACTTTCTTTTTAAACTAAGGGTTCTGACTGACCGGTCCCATTTTGTCAAAAGATTCCAGTCCAAACCCACCTCTTGTCAAGCCCATTCCGCATAAGCACAGTTTTAAGTAAACTTCTAAAAATACCCCCACCTCTTCATCACTCATACGCGTCTCGTCTTCTGTTCTTTGTTCGCGTTCTTCTTCCAAACTCTTCACCTTCGTTGCACCTCCTCCCGTGCTTTGTCGCATCGTTGATCTACCCGTTACTCATCTTCACCCCTACTCAATTTTGTCACGGGCAGGACCCCGAGGTGGTTCGAGTTCTGGAGCGACGTTGCCGTGGACCAACAGCGAAGGAACTCCAACTCCTCGTCGGAATCTCCCAACCGGTACTTCGACATAACTCGATTAGAGCCGCCAAAGTGGGTGGAGGAGTACGTACGAAGCCCCAATCAGTTGCAACACTAATCTTTGTTTTGAGTTTGATTTGGTTTTGAAGGATGAAAAAAGCTTCAGTAGCGGGGCTATGGAGTCGTCGGCGTCGGAGGTGGACGTGGTTTAGGGGAGTTCTTGGTCTCTCCGTCATTTGTTTTTTGTTTGTTTGTTTATTGATTTATGTCATTTGTTTTTTTATGTTTGTTTATTGATATATGTGATGAATTGTGAGGGTTTTTTTATACAGCAAATTGATCTAAAGTCCAAAAGAAGAGATCCCAAAGTAGATTTAGTCCAGCTTAAGTTTCAGTGATATGTAAAGTCTATTAATGAAAATATTTTAGAGTTTAAGGTCCGTGAAAAGACCAAATTGCCTTTAATGAGACAAGAGCTTTGTTTGGCTAACACAAAAAATGTCTTTTTTCATTTAAATGATCTTAAATGAGACAAGGATCTTGTTAGGCTTACACAAAATATGTTTTTTTTCGTGTTTTCGATCTTGTTGCACTTTCATAGGGTACCATATGATTTTAGGCACTTTCATAGGGTACCCTAATATTTTAGGCACTTTTATAGGGTTTTAGGGTTCATTTTCCTATTATATGATTTTAGCGGTTTAGGCACTTTCATAGGGTACCCTAGGGTTTTAGGTACTTTCATATATAGGGTACTCTAAAATTTTAGGTACTTTCATAGGATACCCTAGGGTTTTAGGCATTTTTACAAGGTTTTAGGGTTCATTTTCCTATTATAGGGTTTTAGCGGTTTAGGCACTTTCATAGGGTACCTTAGAGTTTTAGACACTTTCATATATAGGGTACCCTAAGATTTTAGGTACTTTCATAAGATACCCTAGGGTTTTAGGCACTTTCAACGCCGGTCAACCTTAGTAAACATCCGTCAACTTTGGTTGTCAACGCCAGTCAATGCCGGTCAACCTTGGTCAATACTGGTCAACGCCGGTCAACTTTGGGAGGGGTTATTTGTAAATATTGGACAAAATGTCCTTTAGACTTTAGTGGAAAATATTTATGTCCTTATTAAAGCAAAAACCCTTATAGTATATCCTCCTACTCAATTTACCCTTTTTTATAATCATTTTAGTGATAGCTATTTTCCTCATATGATTGAGGTTGGATGAGATTATGATTTGGGGTTGTGAATTTTGCATATGCGTGTGTAAATTTTGGATTTAGAGTTGTGAATATATAGACTAGGCTATTTTAGGGTGTGAAATTCTGCAAATGGATGTGAATTCTGAAGGTGTAAATTCACATACCAAAGAATTCACACCTAGAATTTACACCAACAATTTACCTACAATTCACACCAAGAATCCACCCAAAATTCACACCAACATTTCACACGCAGACCTTGATCGGGAATACGAATGGCTGATCAGAAAAAAAAAACAACGTAAATTCTGGATTGAGATCTTAGAAAGCTAGATATAGTCCCCAAGAATGTTTGTACTGCTTCTAGATTATTATTTTTTTGTTATTTTTAGCTTATTTTATTAAATATCAGGTTGATTTACAGGTGTGAATTGTGTATTTTTTGGTGTAAATTGATATGGGAATTTTAGGGACGTGAATTCTGTAAAGGTGTGTGAATTTTGCAAATGGTATACTGGGGCCAAATTCACACACTAAAAAATTCACACCAATAATTTACCCAGAATTTTGAGGGCATGAATAGTGCAAAGGGGTGTGAATTCTTGTAAATGAGTGTCAATTCAAGGGTGTGAATTCTTACAAATGGGTGTGAATTTTGCAAAGGGGAATGAATAGTAAAAATGAGATGTGAATTCTACAAAGTGGTGTGAATTCTGTGGGGTGTGAACGGTGGATGTGAGGGGTGTGAATTTTAGGTGTGTTGAAAAGTGACAAGGGTAAAATAGTAAAAAAAAATTTAAAAAGGGATCGGAAGTGATAGCTTTACAAAAAAGGATTTGCATGGAACTTCAAGCAAAAAATGAGACAGGCCAAGAATTTTCCGTTTGAACTGTGTTCACTGCTTCCCACGTGTGCACAGAATGGAGAAGGAAACAAAAAATAAACAGTCTTAGAGCATTCACACTAGCCTCTCCAAATTTTGGACCAAATTACACCTTAAAAAGGTCATTTTATTATTTTAGCTACTCGCTTTTAAAATGTCTACTGCATCAGCCTCTCTATATTAAAGTTATCCCATTAGAAATATAATTTCCTTATTCTTAAAAAAAAAAAAAATCAACGGCAAAACCATTTTTATGATAAACCAAATCAGCTAGCTGCAAACAAAGCTATTCCCTCCCCCTCTCTCTCTCTAACTTTACTCTTTCTTCCTCTCAACCCACGACCCCAAAAAACCAGAAAATGAAAAATCAAAGAATCAACAAAACCCACAAATCAACAAATCAATTTCAGTCCAAAACCCAACTGCTCCGGCGACGGTAATGTTCAGTCCAGATCGATTCAGTCCAAATTCAGTCCGTATTGATTTTAGTCCAAAACCCAATCGATTTCAATCCAGATCTGTTCCGGCTCCTGCGACGGTAACTGTGGGTTGACCTCTCTCTCTCCCAAACACATACACACACCACAAACTGTCACAGTTTTGCCGGGAAGAAGACTTGAGGGAAGGATTATTGGATGATTTTTGATGGAGTAAATTGGGAAATAATATAAAAATCAGAAACGAATGAACAGTGGCTCGTCTTTGTTGACGAGTTACTGTAGCAATTTTATTTTGAAGCCACCAAGAAATGAGGCTGATGCAGCTCAAAAATGGAGGATTTCCTCTCTTCTTTAACCTAAGGGAAGAAGAAGCGACACTGATACAGATGCCCTTAGGGTGGTTGAAAACAAAAGTGGGAGTAATGACACTACTAGCTTTAATTTGGCTGGAGTGTCTTCTTCATGCTATGTAAAGCTAGAAACTTTTATCTTCAACATTTAAAACAAATGCTTTAATTGAAATGTCCAGAATACGGTATTATAGTTTGGCATTGAATTGTCTAGGTGTGGTTGGTGCGTGTTCTTTTCTCTTTTTTCCGGGCCTTGTTTTTTGTGGTCCTAGTTATGTATTTTTCGTCCCGGAGTTCAAATAATGATTTTGTACCCATTTTACGATTCAGTGTGTTAGCATCTATTTCGTTCAACAAATATGGAGGAGGTACGATGAACAAAACTAAATTCACTTTCTCATCAATTTCCCCCTTAAGACCACGTTCACTTGCACGAAAAGGATTAAAAAAAAAATGAGAAAATCAATTTTCCTAAAATATTATGTTGGTTCAGTTACTAAAAAAGTTGTAGAACCCACCACTTTAACTTTTTCTCTTAGTGTTTCTCACAAAATAAATCTTGTCAAAAGGAATGAATTTTGATTTTCCTGTAAGATTTCTTGTCAAGAGAACACACACAGAAAAATAAATTACATTTTCTTTTACTTCACCCTACTTTACTTTTCCTGATAAGAAACTATTTCCTGCATAACATCTGTGACAATTGAACAGAGAGGTCTGTTTAGTTGCACAAAAAGGATGCAAAATGATTGAAAAATCAATTTTCTTATAACTTTCTGTGTGTTCAGTTATCATAAAAATTGTAAAACTCACAGCTTCAACTTTTTCACTGAGAAGCATTTTACTGCAAAATAGGTCTTGCCAAAAAAAAAAAAAAAAGAATTTTAGTTTTCAAGCAAGATTTCTTGTTAAGAGAATATACAAAGGAAAATAAATTTCATTTTTCTTATTTTACCACAATTCACGTTTCCTGAGAATTCATTTCCCGACAATTGAATAGAGCCTAAAGGAGAGTGCAAATAGGGTGAAATTATATTATGAACTATATTGGGACTAAATAGGGCTATTAAGATAAACCAAATCGATTGAGTTTGAGTTCGTGTTCGATCGTCAAAAGTTAGTTCGAGATCGGTTTGTTGCATAAATAATTAAGCCTAACAATTTCTTTAAACGACAAAGTTTAAGCTTTCAAACTAAGACACGCTACTATTCGGCTCATTTGACTTGCAAAATTTGAAAATATATATATTTGCTACTGGAGATTGGCTCTATTAAAGCTTGTTTGAGAACGACTCAATAAACAAGTCAAATTTGAATATATTTTTAAAAAATTTTGAATTTACAAACAAAACTTGAATAAAATCAACTATTAAGCTCTTTCGGTTCGTTTTAGGGACTAGCCTTCACTATTTTTTCATATGGTCTCTCACATGATTTTTTTTTAGTGGAAGAGCAAGAAAACTCTCACATGATTTGTATGAGGGCAAGATATAATCATCCTTTTGATGTCTTGATGTTATGTTCTAGTTTTGGTATCAATAATAGTTATATCATGTTGACCAAAAAAACATTCCACATAAAGAGTACTGTTCATTGCTAATGTTTCTTATCCGAATAATTTCACTCTTATCCAACAGTGAATACAATTTTCACTCTGACTCATTTTAGTCAAACATGGCAAAATTAAAATCCCAATTCCTCTTAGGGTATGTTTGGTTGGATGGAATCAAGATTAGAATGGAATAGTTATTCCAATGACTTACTTATTCTAATGTTTGGTTCACCATTGAATAATGGAATGATGATTTCAAATGGAATCACTATTAACCTTAGCAAAGGAATTGTCATTCCATCCAAAAACTAAAAAATTGTTATTCCATTTCTTTGTTATACCAAAATTACTAATGTCACTCCAACATTCACTATTGCCACACCAAAAATTACTATTGTCACTCTAAAAATGCTATTGCAACTCCAAAAATTACTATTGCCACTTCAAAAGTTGCTATTGCCACACTATTCCATTAGAGATGAGAATGATTATTCTTAAGCACAACCAAACATGAGAATGATTATTCCATTCTCAATTCCTCCAATTCTATTCCATTCTTATTTTCATTTCTATTTACATTCCATTTCATTGAACCAAACGCACCCTTAAAGTCTTAGATTCAATTCTCTTTGGCAGCATTTATTGAAGCCACCTCACCCCATACACCATGCATTACAAAAAAAAAAAAAAAAAAGAACAAAATTAATCACGTAGTGCATATGATCTACACTGCCACATGAATCCACATTCCAATACCCTCTTTCATAACATCATCGATCTTCCACTTCTAATGTCAATTCACGGGGAGTCGAACATCTCTTCCCAATATAGCTCAAACGGGGGGGGGGGGG
>BPLS01000707.1:1287250-1326381 GCA_019656275.1 Rhododendron kiyosumense
GGTTATTGAAGCAATGAAAACTCGAGAGTACTGTAAAGAGAAGTAAGGCTAAGAAACGATTGATTTAATATATGTAAAATAATTCTTGTGAATTTTTGGTCTCCAGACTATATATATATATATAAAAGGGTTTTGCTACATACTGTCCAGTGGGCATAGCCTTGATACGCGATAATTCTCCCACCTGTCCCAAAAAGTACCAATCTATCGGTCTTTTACTTTTTTAATTCTTTTTTTTCTGTGAACCTATGGGACACTAGCTGTCATATTTCTGAAAATGACAATTTTAATCTTAGAACAGAAGTAGAAAATATCCAAATCTATTTTCTATTATTTTTTGTTTATTTAATTAATACTAATGTTTATACGCCGTATCTTTTTCATTTATTTAAAATTATTTTAGTGTTCCAATTTTCAATCCAGTTGAATTGGTGGAAAGATCTTATTTTTTTTATCATTTATCTTAAATGGTCATAATGAATTTTTGAACTCGTAGAATCAAATATCTCTTAGAGCTAATCAACGAGAGTCCTAAAATCAAAATTTAATTATGGCCATTTAGGATAAAATGATTAGGAAACTAAAATCTTTCCAATGGTTCAAACGGATTAAATTTTGGAATATTTAATTTTTTAACTATATTTTAAATATATAAACTGTCTAAAAAGGTTTAAAAATTAAGTATTCCAAATTTCAATCCTTTTGAACTGGTGGAAAGATTTTAATTTTTTGATCATTTTATCCTAAATGGTTATAATTAAATTTTAACTTTGTGGCTCTCATTAATTAGCCCTAATAGATATTTGATTCTAGGACTTTCTTAGGGCTATTCAATGAGAGTTCTAAAGTCAAAATTTAATTATGACCATTTGGGATAAAATGATCAAAAAAATAAAATCTTTCCATCGGTTCAAACAGATTGAAATTTTGAACACTTAATTTTTTAACTATATTTTTAAATATATAACCTGTCTAAAAAGTTAAAAAAATTAAACACTGGTTCAAAGTTGCCTGTTGGTTCCAAAAAATTTAATTATGACCATTGGTTCAAACTTACAAACTGTCTGAGTTACCCGTTGGTTCAAAAAAATTTAATTATGACTATTGGTTCAAACTTGCACACTGTCTAAAACAGTTTATGAAGATTGAAGAGTGGACCCCGTTCCATTGGAAAGATTTTAGTTTCCTAATTATTTTATCCTAAATGGCCATAATTAAATTTTGACTTTAGGGCTCTCGTTGATTAGCCCTAAGAGATATTTGATTCTACGAGTTCAAAAATTCATTATGACCATTAAAGATAAAATGATAAAAAAAAACAAGATATTTCCACCAATTCAACTAGATTGAAAATTGGAACACTAAAATAATTTTAAATAAATAAAAAAGATACAGTGTATAAACATTAGTATTAATTAAATAAACAAAAAATAACAGAAAATAGATTCGGATATTTTCTACTTCTGTTCTAAGGTTAAAATTGTCATTTCCAGAAAGGTTAAAATTGTCATTTCCAGAAATATGACAGCTAGTGTCCCATAGGTTCACAGAAAAAAAGAATAAAAAAAGTAAAAGGCTGATAGATTGGTACTTTCAGGACAAGTGGGAGAATTATCGCGTATCAAGGCAATGCCCACTGGGCAGTATGTAGCAAAACCCTATATAAAATAAGATCTTACATAACTTAGGAAAACTACTCTCTCCGCCCCAAATTATTGCTCTTGTTTAGTATTTGAGACCCCTAAAAAAATTGGCTATATTATATTCTTAGTCTTATTTCACTTTTTGTGTCACTCAAATAATTGTCTACATGTCACAATCTATAATATTTTTTATGATTTTGAAAACTTTATTCTATAGAATTAATTAAGATCTATCAGATTCATATTTGATAGAAAAATTAAATATTACAAATTAAAATTTATAGCCAATTCTTAAGAGGCCCAAATAGTAAAGAGGACCAAGAATTTGGGATGAAAAGAGTATCAAATGTGGATATTGTTTTATATATCTCAATTAATTTTATTAAACAAAGTTTTTGTAATCATAAAAAACGTTATAGATTGTGACATATAGACAATTGTTTGAGTGACAGAAAAAGTAGAACAGGACGAACAATTTGAGTCAGAAGAAGTGTGGTACTTAAAATGTAGCAAATGGAGAAAGAAAATCTTTTGGGCCTTTCTAAATTTCACTTCACTTTCCATCATCCATTTTTTTACTAATCAAACCTATTTTGGAAATTTGAAATTTCTCCTTTTTAAGAAAAAAAATAATAAATTTAAATTCCAAAATTTTGTTTTGAGGACAACTGTTTTCAATAAATTTATCCTTTTTAATAAAATGCTCAACCACACAGCAATTTACGTTCGCAATCGTAATACTACTAATTTATCCATCTAATTCTTAATTATTTGTTTCTACCCTATAATGAGCTTATTTCTTAAATTGGTTTAGTTGTTGGGCATGATTGTCTCGTAGACTTTCACAATTAATGTAGAATCCCGGATTTATACTATGTACTTCATATCAAATGTAAAATGATCTCTTCTATTGATTAACCCAAAAAAAAAACTGCTCCTACAATTTTTATCCTCCTTAATTAACAAAATTAGGACATGCATCAGTTTTATCTAAATCAACAAGTATTATCTTATCTTGATAATTAAGCTGATAGTACTTTGAATCTACACCATACATTCGCGCGCTTTCGAAGCAGAAATTCTCAATCCCGAAATTGTTGTAATAACCTGCGATATCGATCGCCCAACCCTACATTAACAAAGTCTGTTCCAAACATGGTCAAACTGCTAAAAATAGGGTTTGAATATATTGAAGCCACGCCACAACAATTGCTAACGGTAATAACAAATCTTAACGGATAAAGATGCCCACAAGCCACAAAAAATATATTGCATGACTGTTTCTAATTAATTTTTGACCCAAGAAACTGCGAATTTGTTGGATGTAGCAACATCTGAAGACCCTATATAAACCTCAGGTTGGTTAGAGATCAAGTAACTGAGGAAGAAATAGAGAAAGTGCAGAGAGACTGCACGCAAATGTAGACGAGCGAAGCAGGGCAGAATAAAACGAAAAGAAAAGTGTTTCACGAAGAAATCTTACACGATTCTTTCGTTACCAAGATAATCTCTAAGTCGAGATATAAAAAAAAAATAAAAAAAAAAAACATATCTCAGTTTTGTTGTAAAGATGGCAGTAGGAGGAATCGTTGCTCAGGGAGGTTCCGCGAATTATGAAGGTCGTGTCACGTGCTTTGTGGTGATAACATGTTTGGTTGCGGCCACTGGTGGTCTCATCTTTGGCTATGACATTGGTATCTCAGGTTGTTACTACCCCCATCATCTGCTCTTAATTGGCATTCTTTTACATTCATTTTCAATCTCTTAATATCGGCTCAACATGCATTTTCGATACTTTAACTACGGAAAACATAAAGGCGAGCCTATGTTTTTTTTTTTGGATAAGCAAATCAGACAAAGGCGCGCCTATGTTATTTTTCTTTGTGCTTATGGCTACGAAAAAGGGAGTACTTCAATCTAAATTTTGTGAATTTAATTTACAGGAGGTGTAACATCAATGGATGAGTTCTTGCAGAAGTTCTTCCCTACTGTATATGAAAAGGAGAAGAACCTGAGGCATGAGAACCAGTATTGCAAATTCGATAGCCACTTGCTTCAACTGTTCACATCTTCCCTATACCTCGCGGCCTTGGTGGCTTCCTTTTTTGCTTCCGCAACAACGAGGGTCTTTGGAAGGAAGGTGTCCATGGTTTCTGGAGGTTGTGTCTTCCTTTTCGGTGCTGTCCTCAATGGTGCTGCCCAAAACGTCGCAATGCTTATCATTGGTCGTTTGTTACTTGGTGTCGGCATTGGCTATGCCAATCAGGTACGTAGTAATAAATTTCTTTCATAAAAAATAGATCAGATCAGAAATCATTTTTGCGCCCATTATGATGCACCATATCGGCTAAAGTGATACTTGAGCTTGATTCACCAATGTCTGGATGGGGAGAGAAAGGCAAAGGTTAAGACATGGGGGGCATAAATGGAAAGTTTTGCTGATTAGAGGAAGAGGAAAATAGATCAAAGGATCTTTGTGGCTGAGATGTGAGGTCTTGCGATTCCACGGTGTAGAAAATGCTTTCCATGTTAAGAAATTTATGCAAAATGCTGTAGCGTGCATATCGTTGTTTCGTTTTAAAGCAAATTAACCACCGATCATTAATTGTTTCTAAAATCCACACGCGCGTTGTTGCAGTCTGTGCCAGTCTATCTGTCTGAAATGGCACCAGCAAAAATCCGAGGAGCACTCAACATTGGCTTCCAATTGGCGATTTGTATTGGTATTTTAGCTGCAAACATGGTGAACTATGGCACAGCTCAAATGAAGGGCGGAAATGGGTGGAGGGTATCCCTAGGTCTAGCCGCGGTTCCAGCAGTTATAATGACCGTGGGCGCCATTTTCCTACCTGACACGCCCAATTCGCTCATCGAAAGGGGCCAATCAGAGAAGGCAAAGGAAATGTTGCAAAAAATCCGAGGAGTGGAAGATGTGAGTGCGGAATTCCAAGACCTCATTGATGCAAGCGAGACATCGAAGCAAGTGGAGCACCCATGGAGGAACATTTTGCAGAGAAGATACAGGCCTCAGCTCGTGATCGTCGTCCTCATACCATTCTTCCAGCAACTCACCGGCATCAATGTCATCATGTTCTACGCCCCTGTCCTTTTCAAGACGCTCGGATTCGGAGACAATGCTGCTCTTATGAGCGCTGTCATCAGTGGCTTCGTTAATGTTGCCGCTACGTTGGTGTCAGTCTTCACTGTTGATAAGTTTGGAAGAAGGAAGTTGTTCCTACAGGGTGGCGCTCAAATGCTTGTTTGCCAGGTAAAACATCCAACAATGTTGTTGATGTTAACACTACATATATATTTAGCTAGCTTTTATATATGCAACAACAAAAATTCAAACAAAAAAAGTGATGTTGACATTAATTTGTACGTTGTTGTGTCTGTAGATTGCTGTGGGAGCCCTAATTGCGAGCGTGTTTGGGGTTTCTGGCGAAGGATCCTTCTCCAAGGGCATGGGAAATGCTGCCTTAATCCTCATATGCTTATACGTAGCTGCCTTTGCGTGGTCGTGGGGTCCATTAGGGTGGCTAGTACCCAGTGAGATCTTTCCCTTGGAGATCAGATCGGCTGGGCAATCCATCAACGTCTCGGTCAACATGCTCTTCACCTTCTTCATTGGCCAACTCTTCCTTACGTTGCTCTGCCACATGAAATTCGGTCTCTTTTTCTTCTTCGGTGGGTTCGTCCTCATAATGACTCTCTTCATCTTCTTCTTCTTGCCTGAAACGAAGAATGTTCCTATTGAGGAGATCAACAGAGTGTTCAAGGCACATTGGTTCTGGGGGAAATACATCCCAGATGATGCTGTAATTGGTAACCACCATGTCCCACCCAAGGGTGCCTGAAGAACCATTTGTGATGAACAAAAACTTGATTTTTCTGTTCATCAAAAACAGTTTAAAGAAGAAAGTGAGAGAGAGAGAGAGAGAGAGAGAATTCCAAGTTATTGTATGTCAATACTATAATATAATCCAACAGTACTAGTTCATGGACGGACATCAAAGTTTTGTAAGAGTTTGTTTTGCTAAATAAATACCATGTGATTGTCAAGAATCCATATTCTGTGATGTGTGGTAGTGGTAGTGGTAGTGGTCTCTATATATTAACATCCCCAATACTATTGAGCTAATTGGTATTGTGAGCATCTGCATCACAGTCGTTACTTCCCATCGATCTGGTACTATTGTAACAAGCCAAAGAGGAAAATGGTGGAAGCATCAGCCTCGCCTCTGCTTGGCTTCAAACTAGCATTGCTACAGTTGCACGTGGAAGAAAATGAGGAACTGTTCATCCGTTAAACATTAATTTTAATGTTGTCATCTCAAACTTTGCTCAATCTTGAGGCTCTACACCTTCAAAGATAGGGCATGTTTGGTATGAGCAAGAAAAGCTTGATTTTTTTTAATTTTTGCAAGGTCTAAGACAGGTCCTATAAAAATGATTCAAACCGCAAGTTATTCTTAAAATATTTTTTTATGAGTTCTTGAAAAAAGTTAGCTCAATCCGATATCGGTAAGGGCTGTTTCAGAATTCATAGGGTGCCCTACAAATTCTGAAACACCTTACGAATTCTAAAACAATCTTTACCGATATCAGATTGAACTAATTTTTTTCAAGAACCTATAAAAAATATTTTAAGAATGACTTACAGTTTGAATAATTTTTGTATGACACATAATGGACTCCATAAAAATAATCAATTTATTGCTCATTTACTATGCCCCAAACAAGGCCCTTGGCAAGAAATATTTAATTGAGAAGTGGGTGAGCAAACAATATTTTTAAAATGGAATAGGTTTAATATGGAGAGTTTAATGGAGTAGACATTTTAAAAGACTGTAGCTTAAATAATAAAGTAAATTTTTAATATGTAATTTGATCCAAAATTTAGAATTTGATGCGAATGCTCAAGGCGGTTGTTTCATCTTCCATTCTATTCACTGAGGCAATTGTGGCGCGGCCACGGAGGCACTGATCACTGATATGATTACCAAAAAGACTTTTAAAGTGGAGAGTCATGAATAAGTTATTTTTAGAAATACCCAATCTCGGCTGTGTAAAAGTGTATTAGACGATCCAAATTAAAAATAATCTATTAGCGATAATAGATTATTTTTAATTTGAATCGTCCAAAACACTTTTGGACAACTAAAATTAAGCTCCGTAATAACTTATTCACGAAGTTTCATGAATAAGTTATTCTCAGAAGAAAAACATCCAATAGCCTTGTAACATCCCGAAAACTAACCCCAAGGGGTAGTGCAGTTGGTTGATCAGACAGGACAGAGGGGCTTACCACCCCAAGGTCATATGTTCGACTCCCTTGCACTACGCAAAGGCTGGTGGGAGGCTGAAGAGATTAGTCCTATGGTGTGCGTAAGCTGGCTCAGAGACCATTCTTCATTACCCAAAAAAAAAAAATAGATACATCATGATATCCTAAGCAATGAATTCATGCTATCCATGCTATCAATGAATTCAAATGGAAAATAAGATACATCATGATATCCTAAGCAATTTCTTTGACATCTGGTGGTATATTTGTCTCCACCTTTTTACTTGCTATTCTTCACTCTCTTATTATTCTTTTTGATAACTTTCTCCTATTTTTAAAAGTAATTTACAAACCCTCTTCCTCTGGTCTGCCAAACAGCAAACTCCATGTAGACTACAGTAGTTCGACTGATGTCACACCAAACATACACGATCACCTAAAATGGAATCATGAAGCATGACATGCATCCTCCACTTGCTCCCTTCAAACACTAACATTTCTCAACCTTTTTCCCTTAATTCATCAACTAGATTCCTGTATATTAGTCGAGATACGCGTAAACTGGCCCAAACACTTGATTATCAAAAGACAAATTGAGTGATACTAAGTTCGGGTTACATTTTTCAAGGGAAAGAGAAATGCCTATTTGAAGGGACGACGAAAGATTGTTTACCATCCATATTCATTTTTTGTGTGTTAGCCAGGTTTCAGATACCAATTTAGCCATTCAACAAGTCAATCAGCCAATTGCATAGAAAGGAGCACCAGATATTCAAAGATGTCTATAGTAACAGGTTGAAGATTGTTAAAGTATCCATCTCAAAATCAATTAGCAATGAGAGGAGAGGCTTCCCCCAAATTCATATACTAATTTCTGAGGTGATAATTAATCGATGTATGACAATTTCAAATACTCTCCCGCACATACGACCTCCGACTCGCACGTGGAGAGGTCAACAAAGGATCCATAACACGTGGATCACAACAAATAACGGTGCACTTATAGCACAAACAAAGGGGAACAAATTATTTTAAACCTTAGCTCTGATATTATGTTAAACTATCCAACTCAATACCAATTAGCAACGAGTGGAAAAGCCACTCAGGCTCATATATTAGCTTTGGTGAAAATAATTAACCGATATGGGACAATTTTCAACACTCCCCCTCACGAGTGACCTCTAACTCGCTGGAAAAGCCTCCAAAAACCTAGTTCTGATACCATATTAAAACATCCAACTCAAAACCAATTGCAATGAAAGGAGAGGCCATCCAGACTCGTATACTAGTTTTCAAGGTAATAATTATCCAATGTGGGACCAACAAAAATAAAAAGAATCATCAAATGAATGGAATATAGAGATGTAAAGGGAAACTTTCAGAAAAATGTTCATCGCAAATTTTTAGATAACTCGGTATCCGGCCAATGCTAATACCCAATTGGCGGTCTAAACTCCAACCACTCTGATTGGATCGGTTTTTGCTTCAAATTTCAATAACTCCAACCAAAGCAAGATACACAGAGACAGAAATAGAGCTAGATGATAGCCATATACAGAGCAATCTACATGAATTGACAAATCCCTTGTAGTGATTAACAGAACACCACACTATCTGAATGAATCAGAAGGACAAACGAACTTTCGAAGTCTAATTTTCATTCATACTGGTTATTGTCCAAGTACTCATAACATATGGAATAGCTCAAACGTAGAAACCGAATGGAATTACAGAATTATGCAAAATATTGCACAAGAATAAAATAATGTGATTGAAGGATTCTGCCCATTCGATATGTTTATCTGTTAAGCATCAAAGAGGCCACCGTTGACAGGAAATGGAAGAATTTTTAAGTGACAGATATTGACTCCAACAGAGCATCAACGTATTCTTTAAGCTTTACCTTCGTAATAGCACCTTCCCTCCTGCTTTCCGCAACCTCCTCACCATTTTTGAAGAGAATCAAAGTTGGCAAGCCATAAACCTTGTATTTATCAATGAGTCGAGGATTCGCGTCATGGTCAATCTTTACAACTGTTAACTTGTCTTTGTATTCCTGATTATGCACAAAGAAACATCAACATGGGAAAACATATGTAAATGATTTTGACTTGGACATCCACACAAAGAAGAATATGAGTTTGCCGTAAACCTGTAAATAAAACTTATTAAGCCTCTATTCTTTGTTTAATTTTTAAGCCTCTATTCTTAGAAATCATTGATTTCTGTCAACAATGCTTACTAGCATATCACTCTGGCAGTAATAGCTATCGGAACTTCGACTTTTCTCAGAAGATTCTACTTTCCATTTACAACTTTTGTTTACAACAATATTGTCGTTTTAATATGAGTACTTGTGATAAATACAAGACATGTTATACCACAAATCAGATCGAATTAACAAGATACTAATAGAACTCTTAAAAATACAATAACCAATCAAAGATGCGTCTTTAGCTGTCAAACCATTTTCAATAGGTCTATATCATTCTCTTCGTTAGTCTCCTTAAGTAAGAATCAGAAAAGCAAAGCCAAACCACAAAAACATAAAATCAAAGCTCAAGAACTTAAAATTAAAACAATAGTATCAGTACGTCATTATGAATGTAGAAATCATTTGTTGTCTCCAATCTAAGAGAACTACAGCCTTCATTTTGTAGACCATGGTATCTGCACGCATTGCAAGACACTGGCAGATCCAGGTTTTTAAGGCACTGGGGTCAAGTCTTAAATTATAAGTAAACAATGCATATAGTTAACAATACAAAGAACACAGCTCAACAACTTTTTTAATTCTCATAAAACTTGGAGAAAAACTTAACAACCCGTAATGCAGTTTGCTTTGACTTGTTAACACACAAATCAATCAAGTTCCCCAATCTATAATTCCAAAACAGACCAGAAAAGTCATTAATCTAATCAATCATTAATTTTGCCCCTACGTCAGTGGGCTACCGTTCATTTTGGAGCCCATGGGATGATCAAAACAAAAAATTTGGAGCCTCTATCCCGTAATAATCATGGAGTTGCTTTGCTATTTTCAAGGTCAGAGCAAGAGAGTGGGTGTGGGGTTGCACTTGAAAGAGCAAACTCAAACTCTGAACAAGAGACTCCCTCCTTCATTCTCAAGTTGGGGGGGGGGGGGGGGGACATTCCATCAGATGGTGGCCCAACGTCATTAGGAATGCACATAGGGGCCAAGAGTAACGAGGTCAAGAGTTGAACTCTTCCTCCAAGATGCTAATCTAACAATTATAACAATACTGACTTTCATCGATCAAAAACAAAACTATGGCAATAATAACATCATTGTCAAAAGACTCGAAACTCATAGAGTGGTAATCGACCATGGGCAGGATATAAGTGCAACACCACCCAGATTCCATGCTTTAACTATATCATGAAGAGGCCATCTTTCCAAGTAAAATGGAAACCACAGAATCACTTGGTAACCAATGTAAGAACTGAATAATGCCAAGAATGGCCATCAAATCATCCATACGGCCTAGATAAATTGCATAAATCCTGATGAAAATAATAAAGCAAGGACATATACCTCTATAACTTAACTCCATTTTGTTGCCACAAGGGATATAATTCCAAGAGAATAATATTCAATCCTTCATTTCAAAAATTCCTCCCCAATTAGAAGATTACTTGCTCATGGAACTTTTCTGGAGCTTCTCTTTATTATCATCCACATTTGCCATCACATTATATTTATGTAGGAAAAATTGGAAGCACAAACCACATCTACAAACCCAAACTACATCATACTAGAGAGCCTTATCAACTTGGTTCCATGACTATTCTAACAACTGACCAAGAATAATTTTCCAAGGTTCCCAAAGTGGTCATCTCACAGATCTCTGCCCTAAATTCCCACTCCCACCCGTAGAGACTGTGGGTTCTCTTCCAATAGTGCAATTCTACAGCATATCTCTATTTGAGTGCACAATCAAGCTGCGGCTTTGTTTTCTATTTTTTTTCAATCTAGTATGTTTTCTGGGTTTGCTTCTAGTTTTATTTAATCTTTTCTTATAACCAATAAATTTATGGGAAAAGCATTAGGGGATGCCACCCATGTACAAAAAAAGGCCAAGGACAAAAGGCCCAATATATGGATAAGCCTAAAACAAATCAAACAAAAAACTCATGTACTACACTATACTCCGCTCTTAACTCCAAAAATACCTATCATCTCTTGTTTTTGTTTCTAATTTCTATTCTAGGTTTAGCACAAGAAAAATTCTGGGTTTAGCACAAGAAAAAGCCTTAAATAAAGTAAAATAATAAGGCTTAGTAATATGACTGATCTTACCATATCCATATCTATAACCTTTAAAAGAAAGATGTGAGAACCCACCATGGGAGTCAAGTCCCACATCAGTGGATTGTGGGGAGTTGATATGGTATATAACGAGACACGTCGAGCTACTGTATAACTTGAGGTTAACCTTTTAAGCCATGTGGTTAGGCTAAGAGTTAAGCAGGCTAGCTGGGGCGGGTTGTTACAATTGGTATCAAAGCGTAGGGAATAGGTCTTACATGGGATCGAGTGGGTGATCAGAGTGCACAGCGGAAGCGTGAAATTAAATTATATACTTTTAATAGACAAATTTCGGGGACAAAATTTCCAAAGGAGGGGATATTGTAATACCCCGCCATAGATTTCTCCAATATTTTCAGAAATGTCACATTTGATACTCCCTCCGTTCCTAAATGAGAGTCCCTCCTAGGAATTCCAACTCTTTTAGGGGACATGTAATTATTAAACTTACTTTCCACCATTACCCCTATATTCTACCTATTTTGCACTATATGTATTCAAATATGAGGGACACTTTTGAAATTTTATCAAATTTTTACTTCTATTTTTGAAAAGGGACAATCATTTTGGAACATTCCAAAATGGAATAAGGGACTCAATTAGGAACAGAGGGAGTATATAAATTCTTGCTAAATGGACAAAACACTTTATTCTTGATGATGTGGTACACATGCATGTGTGCATGTGAGGAATGTTAGTTTATACCTTGAATTCTTAAGGTAAATATAGACTTGATAACAAGACAAAATGATAAGAGGTGGACATGTGTTGATTAGTCATCTTTATGGAGCATGTGTCAAGTTCTAGTAAGACGAGTCATATGCTTACACACTAGTCTTCTGATTGTATATATCAGCCAAGCTTAAACGAGAAACAAAACAAAAATAATACAAAGGCCTTTAGGGAGAAGAAGCCATGAGGAGCATAATTATGGGTTCTTGTTCAGATGAGATCTTGTACGACGTTCTCTGAAGAGGAGTATAAGGTGGGATTATATATGATGGCAAGGCAATTTGAGGGTGAGTGTAAGATACATAATTCTTGTACAATATTAATGTTGGGTTCTTGTTAGTTATGTTATGTGCGGTGACTGTATGTCGTGGAACTGTTTGGTATGTGACAGGGTGACTAGGCTAATAAACTATGCCAAAAGACAAGTTAGCCAATGGGCTGTGGTGAGGCTAGTGAGGTGGTACGTCACCCGCCATATACTGAGGAGGACTGGATATGTGGTTCCTTTTATGTGGAAGGTGTTATAATCGTGGTTGGTGTTAATACGTGGTGGTTGATGTTGTGCAGTTAATTTAGTGTTTATATTGTGCACGTTATTATGTCTCACACACTCTTGGGGTCCTTTAGACTCCAGCTTGTAGGTTGGTTAGCAGCCAGGTGCCGGTGGTGCGAGCTTGTCTGAGTTGCTGCAAGGGTGGGTTCTGGTTAATTTACTTTAGAGATAGTTGTAAATTATATAGTTCATGGAATAAAAGACAAATTGTGTTCTTTTTATATCGTGGTGCTTGAGAATCCGGGTCGTTTCAGGTGGTATCAAAGTTGACACCAACTAGAAGTGTGAGGTGTTTGTCGTGCTTGGGCGGGTCCCACATGAGACGAGCTTGTCGTGCTTAGGCGGAACTTGTCACACATCGCTTGGTGGGTGAAAATGATGGACCATGTGGTGCAACAAGGACGTTGCAATCAAGGTGGGGAGATTGTGAGAACCCACCATGGGAGCCAAGTCCCACATCGGTGGATTGTGGGGAGTTGATATGGTATATAACGGGACACGTTGAGCTACTGTATAACTTGAGGTTAACCTTTTTAGCCATATGATTAGGCTAAGAGTTAAGCTGGTCAGCTGGGGTGGGTCGTTACGAAAGAGTTGAGCCAAAGATGGCTTACATTTTGCCAAAATTAGACAAGAATGCCCTCAGTTATTTAAGTGGTTGTGTTGGGCTTCTTGTGGGCATCTCTATTATTTCAACATGCTGTGCACGATTACAGCACCAGACTTTTGATATTTTCAATTTGGATATCTTTTTTTTGGTCTTTATTCATATCTCCGAAAAATGCAGTTCACATCTTTCTCGAGACCAAAAATGTGTACTTTTAATGCCATTTGAACACACACTCTCTCTCCATATGTAACAAATCAAACCAAACCGAGCCTTATGTCCCAGTCACTTGGGGTCGGCTACATGAATCTTTTTCCTCCTTTGAGCTCTGTCAAGTGTCACTTGTTCACACAAACCCATTATACTCATATCTTTGTGCACAATAGCATCTAATGTCAATTTAGGTCCACCCCTTCCCGTAGCATTGCTACCCAAAGCTATTCTATCTGCTCTCTTAACTACTACATCTCATGATCTACCGTAGACATGCCCAAACCACCTTCGCCTATTTTCCCTCAACTTCTCCTCTATAGGTGCTACACCTGTCATCTCATGAACTGTTTCATTTCTAACCCTGTCTCATCTAGTCTTACCCCACATCCACCTCAACATTCTCATTTCTGCTACACTCATCTTGCTCACATGTTGTTTCTTAATAAGCCAACATTCTGTCTCGTAAAGCATCGCTGATCTTATGGCAGTTCCATAGAATTTTCCCTTCAATTTTATGGATACCCTCTTGTTACATAGTACACCAGTGGCGCTCCTCCACTTGAGTCACCCCACTTGGATCCTATGGGTCACATCATTGGCAATCTCTCCATCTCTACTAATAATTGAGCCTAAATACCTTAAATGATCACTCTTTGGTATCTTCTAGTCTTGGATCATCACTTTTTCTTCATGCACACTGCTGGTACCACTAAACTTGCACACCATATACTCAGTTTTACTCCTGCTTATCCAAAAATCCTGACTCTAATACTTACCTCCAAATTTCTCCCCATATCTCCCCGTATGTAGCAAAACAAAAAAAAAACTCCTCTTCCTCCCTCTGTAGCAATTTTGGAGCATGCAAAATAGAAGGCGTTTAAGCTCATGAACTGTGGTTGGCACGAGAGAAAGGACACAGAGGAGGACCCCGACGATCAGAGAGAGAGAGGGCAGTGAGCGGTGGCCAGAGATGGCGATGGAGGGACAGAGAGAGGTTGCAAAGATCTAAGGAGGAGGAGGAGAAAACCCCAATGTTAAACTCAAAGATGTGGATGAAAATGAGGGACGGCAAGCAAGGAGCTGCGATGGTGGCGGAATGCCAAAAGGACTATGAATTGCGACATCGTATTGGGTTTGTTGTGATTGAGGAGCTCTTGAAGCCATTCTTTGGGAACATCAATTTGGACTCCAAGGTAATGTAATTATTGGCTATGTAGAAGTATGTGTGTAGTTGTGAAATGGGTGTTTGACAAAATGACTAGGAGGATTAATTTAATTTAAAAAGAGGGCTTTGTAGCTGATACATGGGTTTGATTTGATTGGGCTTTTTTTTTGTTTCTTAGTTTGATGCGATTTATATTGGACTTATGATGAGTTTTGTGAGCGGAGTACAATTTTGGCCAGTTTGGGTCTAGCTTCAATTGGGTTGTAGCTTTATGTTCTAATTTTTATCTGTATTTGGTTGCTGAATTTGTTCTTCAGATTCTTGAGACTGCGTTCAAGAATGAAACAATTGGTCTGGTTACTATGGAGGAATGTGTTGAGAACGTAGCCTTCCAATTTTTTGAGAGTAAGCTTTTACTATTTAATTGCTAATTGAAGCATGGTGCTTGACTAAGGGTAGTGTTTTGTGCTTTAAGTATGTTGTAGATGTAAAATATTCAGGCCAAAATTGAAGAAGAAGAGAAGGACAAACTTCAGAAGCTACAACAAGAGTAAGTATAAAACACAAGATATTTGTTGACTTGAGATACAAAGTGCTTGTCTGTAGTCTCTTATGTGTTATTTTTGTTTTTCAAATTGCTTTGGGTGTCCTCTTTTTTGCTTAAGTAGGGAGGAGGAGCTTCAAGCACAAAAGAGGTAAAAGCAGAAGATAAAGGGAAACCATGATTATCTTTCTTTCACCGTTGATATTGAAAATGGAAGAGCTAACAGTTTTTAAATAGATCAATGGTTAAAAATTATAAGCTAGCCCCCTGGGATCTTGGGGTGATGAGGATGGCGCCAGCTGGTGTGGATGGCTGCTATATTTTTTGGGTGGGGTGTGAAGATGATGGGATAGGATTGAGACAGGATTAGGTGTGGTTGAGGTTAGGATTGGTGCCTCGGTCACATTGTTACGTAAGTAACAATGTAGATAAATGCGATTGGATTTTAAGAACTTCTTTCTTGTTGCAAGCATTAGGTGACACTCGGCACATAAAGTATATTTAAGTTGTATCCAGTGGTTTAAAGGAAATTGGTCATTTTGGAATTTTAAGTTTTGATGTCAAAAATTCATTTGATGGTGGATTGTTAGTGGAGACGGGTGCTTTTATGGTCAGGGGAAATAAGACAATGTCTCTAATTGTTAGCTTAGACCATACATACTTCTATGTCAACTCTTCTCTAATTGGTAGGAGCAAAAGTGTTTGATTATGTTGACTGTAACCAGGGCCGGCAGGGTAAGCCCCGCAAGCAAGCCGGCTCGGGCAACCCCCCGGCAAGGGGCAACCAAAAAAAAAAAATTTGTTTGTATGCAAAAAAAATTAGAAATCCAGAAAAAAATATATTTAGGGGCAACCAAGCGGAAGATTAGGCTTGGGCAACTCAAACGTCAGAGCCGGCACTGACTATAACGTCTCTACACCTATTGATTTGATTGACAAACGCTTCAAGAACATCTTAGAGACATTTCATAGATTACTTCCCCTACTATTAGAAATCCTAGACTAAGGAAAATGAATGTTTCCAGTAACACAAAAGATGAAACTCAATACAGATGGATGAGCCCAAAAGTAAACCCGGGAAGGCAAGATTTGGTGGCATCTTCAAAGCTGAGAGGGGTCAACGCATAGCCAGCTTTTATGGCAGGATGAAGAATATTACGGCTTTGGAAGCTGAGCTTTGGGGGATCTCCGAGGCTTTTATTACCTCCTCGAATAGACAGAAGTGGACCTGGAATCAGTCTCTCAAGTTCCAGTCAACATGATCAACGAAGTAAGCACACTGCAGGAAGGAAATAGAGCGCCATATGGTCTTGCCTACATGGGTGTCAAACAAGAATGCGACATGGTGTCACTTCTCAATCTTGTGACTCACATATGAGAGCTCCAAGAGTTGATGTTTAATTTTCTTTTGGCTCAAAAGGAAAAACAAAGAAGTTAATTGCAACATCTAGAGCTATTGTCTTACCTTCTGATACAATATGAAAATTTTCTAATAAAATCGCAATGCGTCTCCAAATGCATTTTACTCATTGGTTGTCTATCAAAAGTTCCCATGCTTGAATATTTGCAGTGGCATGCCATGAGAAAAATGCTACTGTAAACTCCATCTAAGAGGCTTGAATTTTTATGGAATTCCTTTCTTTGTAGGTTGAGCCGTTGAGACACTCACGTGTTATACATAGGTGCATGATTCATTTCATTAAATGGGCCTTCTTAACAATGTTGTTCCTATAATTGGCTGGTTGAATGGAAAAGGCATGGAGAAAACAAAGAGGACCGTGAGGTGTAATAATTGTTTTAGCGAAAGTACGAACGGCCATAAACCAACTTGTATATCATAGATTGATCACTACTTTGATCCAGTTTTTATATATTGGTCCTATTTTCAAAAGAAGGATTATATTACATGATATGTGATTATAGTTAGAGAGAAATGTCTTGACAAATTGTCCATGTGCTCTCAGGCATGATGCCTACATGATTGCATACAGGAAGTTGGTCAAGTTTATGGGATACTCGTCTGCTACAACAGTACATGGTGAAGATGTTGTTGGGGAACGAGACAGGTGAAATATGCAAGCCAGAGCTCGTTTGCTTTTGTTATTAAGCTCTAACCTTAGTACTAACTTACCTTAAAGATGCTGTGAGATGGTTGTGGAGTTCTTTTTTGGCCAATGGTGTATTTGCTTGTGTATTTACTCTTTTTTTCTCAAATCAGACCACATAGTAAAAACTCAAATTCGAAAGCATTATAATGAGCACGCGCATTCATGCAACGCACGAATAGTGGCACTAGTTTTAATGGTGAACAACTTATGCTCATATGCATTGTCTCTGTCACAAGGGGATCAAAAATTGGTTTTTCCTGCTAGAGATAAAGCCTTCTACCCAAAGTCACATAATCCTTCAGGGACTCACTCCCCGCTCTCCAATCTCCACTCCTCCCGCTCTCCATTCTTGTTGTCGTGAATTTTAGTAGTTGGGAGGTTTTCAAAAGATGCTCTCCCAAGTCAACTAATTGGCCATGTCAAGTTGGCTACATGGATCTCGTTTCACCATTCCGCTCTAGAAGGGGCATAACAATATTAAAACATCATTCCAGCTAATTTATGCAATAAAAAAGAAACAGCAAGTAAAATACATGCACGTATGTGTTCAAAAATATATTTTTTCCTAACTTAGGTGTCAAGCTTACACGTACCTCAACTAACCATGAGGCCTAATCCCAACGCCCATTTGAACCAGAGAGGGAGCAAACCCTAAGGCCTTGTTCGGTTGTGGAATTTGGATTTTGGATTCTACAGTCCACTTCTCGTAAGGACCACATTAACTTAATAAAATAAGCACCTCCCTTTTCCAATAGAATTTCGATGATCCGAGCCGCTCAATGTGTTCAAGACGTGATTTTAAGGGTATCCACGAGAAATTAGCAAAAAAAATGACCGGAAATGGCTTTATCCAAGCAGTTTTTGTTTTTTTTTTGTCAAACGATTTAATCAAAAACTGCTTAGATGAAGTCTTTCCCATTCATTTTTTTTGCCGATTTCTCGTCGGTACTCTTAAAATCACGTTCTGAACACATTGAGCGACTCGGATCATCGAAATTCGAACAAAAAATGGGAGAAATGGAAAGGTTCTTATTTTAACTAACATAAGAACCACCTCATTTGAAAATGATTGGATTCTAATCATTATCATAATTCTCTTTCGACTCTCTACCATTATTTTCAAACATTACTCTCATTTTTTCTCTTTATCCCCTCCAATCATTACCCTTATTTCCAATCCTTACTCTATTTCTCTCTACACTCTCTTTACCTACAAATTCAAATTCAAATCCAAAATCCCAAAACGAACAATCCTAATCTCCGGCGTTGACCGCCAGGCCAACCCTTGGTGTTCGTGCTTAAATATATATATTCTTTTTTTTTTGGGTCAAACGGAAATTCTAAATATATATATTCAACTTGGGTTTTCAATGAAATTGAACAGATAGAATAAAAAATAAAAAATAAAAAGAAGGAAACATTCGTACTTGTGAAACCCAGTCGATGGCGGGAGAAATCAAACGGCAAGGGCCGCACCAATTGGCGACGAATTCGACGAGGACGGGGCGGTCGGAGTCGAGTACTAGGTCGAAGAACTGGCTCTCGTTTATCTCCGTAACGCCACGGGTAATCACCGACTTCCTTCGAAACGAAGACGAAGAAGAATCAAGCCCTAACCATATTATCTTCCGATGGAGCAAAAGTTTATCCGGCGGAGGAGCGAAGCAACTGGCCCGGCGCGAGTTACAGGTTGAGCCCGTTGCACGGACCGGAGCCAACGGTCGGCCTGAGAAAATGGTTGGATTCGAGACCATTGTCTCCATGTTGGATCCCTTCAGTTTTGGAGAGAGAACTGGAGAGGGAGAGGGAGAGGGAGAGGGAGAGAGAGAGTTGAGAGCGTTATCTTTAGCGAAGGAAAACTGCGTGCTGTGTGTGTTCCAACTGATTGGAATTGGAGAGAGGAGAAGTGATTTGGTGCGAACAACTCCGACCACTCGGGCGTCACGTGTAATTCGCGTGTTCATATTTCGGTTGGCTGATTACACTTTGCCGCCTTTAAGTATGCCAGTTCGTTCAATGTGGCCCTTAAAAGAAATTTATTCTCGCATTGGCCTATAGTTGCTCCCTCTCGCTTTTCGTAAATCCCATTACATCGGGATAAAATGAACCAAGCGGAGACTCGAGTTTTAGAAACTCGATCGAGATTGATTTGGTTCATAAAAATTCAAGTATAAGAGCATCTTCAATCCACTCGTTCGAGTATAGATTTTGTTGACTTATGTGGCATTTTGAAGACTTGTTTTTGCAGTTTGTAAATTTGTGACTCCAACCCACTCATAAAATTTGGAATTTTACTAAATATTTAATTTTTATATGTGTAAACCCCTTCAATGGATATTAAATTAAATTGCTAAAATGGTAAGTAATGGAGAGACCTACCATTTGGTGAGTGGAATTGAATCACTATAGTTGAAGAGAAATAGAGGCCCACCAACTTTGGTGCTCTTTTTTAAAGGGTGGGTTGGAGTATTTTTTTTTAAACATAACTCATCAAAATACATGAAAAATAGTATTTGAGGAATGAGTTGGAGATGCTCTAAATACTTTTTGTTCAAAGTATTCAAAATTTTAAATTAAATTTGAGAAGTTGTCTCATTAACATTGTGGCCAAGGTTTTGAATTATGTACTATACTGGTATTGACCAAATTTTAGTACCCTACACGGCTACACTTCTAATTTTATTTTGGCTCAAATACCGATTATCAATTAATACTGGCTGTACAGGTCAATACCCAACAATAACGGACTACTTCTAAATTTATTTTTTTCTTATAGTACCGGGTAGTACCGGTCAAATATCGAATAGTACCGGCCTATGCTTAAATTTAGGGATTTGGAAATGGAAATTTAGGTCATCGAGGTTGATTTTGTACGCAAAGTATATTTGGCTGCGCAAGAGTTAGGGTATGGATCAAACACGTTGCTGAAGGTTCCAGAATTTCTAGAAAATTGATCAGGCAACCGAGGAGACCATCTCACAGGGAGGTTTTGGCTGTAAAGATTCCATGAGGGAAAGATTGAACTGGTGGCCGACAGATCTATCTGTTGTTCAATTGAAAGATTTGCCTTGTGATGTGAACATATGGAGGCCTAATTTCATGTTCAATTGAACTAGTCGAAGCCTTAAAGCATCCACAGCGGAATAAGCAAAAGTGAATAATCAAATCATGCCACATCAGATTTTGATTATCCATTTAGAGGTTGCTAAAGTTAACAATGTCAAGTCTCACATTGGTTATTTTTTGCTCATAATCAAAACCAATGGAATCATTGCTTCCTTCCATGAGTTTTCTCCAAATTTTTTTCCTTCATTTCATGTTAAAAACAGTTTTTTAAAAAAATATTTGTTCTTGAAAAAAAAAGTTAATTAAACAGTTTTTGGAAGAAAAAAAATAGTTGGTAAAAAAATAGTTAATGAAAAAAAATGTCTAAAAAAATAGCTTTGCGTAAATACAATTTTTTTAAAAATTGAAGAAACAGTTTTCATAAAAAAAAAAATTTTAAATAGTTCATATAATGACTTTTTTTTTTTTAGAAAAAGTTTCTAAAAAGAAAAGTAAGAATAGTTTTTTATAGTTATTTTATGAAAACATTGTTGAGAGATAAGATTTTCGTGTAATGATGGGTGTACTTGATTGATAAAATATGGGGATCATTAAATTTGGTTATTAGCTAAATGTTGCTAGTTTTCATTATTCAAAAGCCAAAATTTGATGAGTTGCTAAGAGGTTGTTAAGTTTGATTATTCCAATGTGAGCACTTTTTTTAACAAACATTGTTAACTTTAGCAACTTTTTATTTTGCGTATTCCACTGTGGATGGTCTTAGAAGTCTAAACATTGCTTAATTGTAAATTACTCTATTTGGCAAAATTCGGACAAAGCTCGAATCGGGCCCAAACTTGGTGGGCTGACTTATTTTCGCACTGCGGTCAAGACTCACCACCATAAGTCGTGATTGATGATGTTTTCCGACCTAATTCCTTTGTTTAGGCCTTCAATTTGATATTTTTGCCGTTTTAGGAAAGTTTTGATTCGTTAATAAATTTTAAACCGTAATTCCTTATTAGTTGGTTTTTTTTTTTTTTTGAGAAAAGTCTTGTTTTTCTTTACTGTTTTTAATTTTAAGAGTTTCACCAAATTATGGGAACTTTTTTATTTTTTGGCTTTGTTTTTTAGGGTTTCAGGGTTACATCATATAAATGGTTGTAACCTAATGTTTGAGTCATTTTTTCATCAATAATATTTCAGACTTTGTTTTTCTTCTTATGGATTCAAGAACTGCTCATGACTACGAATACCTATTTCGTTTGAATTGTTCACTGACTAATCTCTCACTCCCTCCGTCCCAATTTACTTGTCACAGTTCTATTCCAACCGGAAAAAAGAATTAGTTATATCTTTAAATTGGTAATGACTTTTATATCCAATATGGACCTTGTTTGATAGATCTCGATTTGTTCTATAATACAATGTTTTCAAAATCGCCTAAAATATTATAAATTACAAGATATAATCAATTGAAAAGTGGCACGAACTCCAAAAAGTGACAAGTAAATTGGGACGGAGGTAGTATTAATTTTGAGTCACCTTGGAAATTAGATTTTTGACTTTTTGGGCTTTCTGGCTTTAGACTGGGCTTTCTAGGTGGTTACGAAGTCTCACAAAGTCCCTCTAGCTTACAACAATCACTAACTTGCACATTATTGAGATGGTCCCCAAAGTGGGACACAAAATATCTGTTAAGCCAAATTAAAATGTCTTCAGAAAGTATTTGGATGCAAACCTCGGCTTTGTTCTTCATTTGGAGAGATTAGGGGTGAGAGTGAAGAGTAAGGTTGTAAGATAATTCAACAAAATTTGGAGTCTATAATATACGTAACGACCCTGATTTTCGGTCGTTAAAAATTTCGTTAAATATTTGAATTTTATTTCAATTTCCTTAATTTCCTTATAGTTTGTCATAATTACATTTTTACCCCTTGAAAAATTATTTCTTTGCACTTTGGCCTACTTAGCAAGCCTAGTTAGCTTCTAACCATCCGGTTAAAGAAACCGAGCTAGCAAGCCACCTAGTTACTTTTCCTAACCGCAAAATGACCGTTTTGCCCCTCATTGAAACTTTTGAACCTTTTGAACCCTAGACTTAAAATTTTAATATTCTTTTTCTTTTAATCAAATTGGTTTTATTCTTTGTCCATTGGACAATAATGGTTAGGGAAACTATTATCCATTGGATAATAGAATCCCATTTGTTTATATTAAAAGTATACTTACTTAAAGTACTTTTTGATTATTTTAATATTAAAAGTGACCTAATAGCTATTATCCATTGGATAATAGAAGTTAGGGTGGTTATTATCCATTGGGTAAAAGAACTAGTCTTCCAACCAAGCACATGAGTTATTAAATTAGTATTTTCTTTTAACCCCATGTGTAAAGTACCCATTTTTTTTCATTGGAAAGTACTTAGTAGCTTTTAAATCCTAAGATTTCCTAGAGTACCCTTTTACTTATTTTTATTGGGATTTTGATCTTCCTAGATCACATGAGTACATGTGTATATATTATACTAGTACTTGATGACTTAAATATTGCCTTAAGTACCATGTGCCAATTCATTTGTTATTGGGCAAATCTTAGCCCTTAAGTCTACTTTTGATCCTTGGTACAAAAGTACCATTAGTTTAATTGTATGCATGTATATATATATATATGTACTTGAGAGAGACGGAGAGAGAGAGGAGAGAGAGGCTGGAGAGAGAGAGAGGGAGAGAGAGGCCGGAGAGAGAGAGAGAGAGAGAGAGAGAGAGAGAGAGAGAGAGAGAGAGGGAGAGGAAAGAGGAAGGAAGGAGATTGGTTGTACCTTGCTTGATTTCCCTTGTCCTTCCAAATCCTTGGTTGTTACTCTTCCTAGCCAATATCTAACCTCCATGTACTTCTTTGATTTGTTTAACCCTAGAATCTTGTACAACTTATTCCCCTTGCCCACCAAGTCTCCAAAGATCAAATCTTGGTACAAAAATAGCCATGTAAGCCTAGGGTTAGTTTTGATCTTCCAAGATTCATGACAAGTGTCAAAGTGAGACTTAGAGAGAGAGAGAGAGGAGAGGGCCAAGACTTTGTCTATAAATAGAAGGCCATTCCAAAGCTTGAACTCACACCTTAAAGCATTTGCTCTTCCTTCTCTCTAGAAATCTTGGATTCCAGTTCCTGGCAGCCTACTGCCCTTCGAAAATCCTTATTTTTCTCCTGCTTAGAGTAGTTTTTAGAACCAACTTCCTTCTGGAAAGTTGTAGAGGACTTCGAAACCTTGAAGTTAGACCCAAGAACCACCCCAATCGGTTAAGAAATGACCAAGATATTGGCATCCGAAATTCAGTAAAATTTCGGATTCCAAATTCCAGACAGCTTACTGTCTTTTGCTTTACCCCCATTTTTCTCCAACCTAAAATCGTTTCTAGGATTAACTTCCTTCACCGGAGTTGTAGAGGGTTTCGAGATCTTTGATTTCAACCCAAGAACGACTCTATTCGGCCAAAGATTGACCGAGTTACTGCCGTCCGAAGTTCGGTCCAGATTCACCACCCGTAGAATTTTTCCAACTAGCTTATTCGGCCCCGACTAGTTTCGGATCAAGGTAGTTTAATCTTGCCCTTCTAACTCTAGTATCGTTTCAAATCATATGTTAAAAAATGGATGTTATTTAGTAGTAACTTTGATCATTACTTTTAAAAGTAGATAAGGTTATCTTCATTAAATGTTGGAAATGCATGGTTTACTTTCAAGATGTTTCAAGCATGTTATGTACCTAGAATTGGATGACCTTGTTAGATTGTTTCATGCTTACTTTGTCCTACCGCGGAAGTCTATGCATGTAACGAAACACGAGAAACGAGAAAATAGAAACATGGCACCTAGGGTGTGGTTTAACAAGAAGTTGTGTTTTCCCGGTTGGAAAATATTTTCGAAACTACGTAATGACCATCTCGAGGGTATTACGTAAGTGTAAGGGTCATCATCGGGCCGGGCCAGGCTGGCCCGGCCCACCAGGTCACTGCCCAAGCCTGCCCACGGGCTGGGCCGCTCGGGCTAACCCTTTTTGGCGGGCCGGGCGGGCCGGGCAACCAAACATAAATTGAAGCCCAAGCCCAGCCCACGGGTTGGGCCAATTGGCGGGCCTACGAGCCAAAAGCCGGGCGGGCCCAAGCCCAGCCCACGGGCTGGGCCAATTGGCGGGCCTACGGGCCAAAAATCGGGCGGGCCCAAGCCCAGCCCACGGGCTGGGCCAATTGGCGGGCTGAAGGGCCAAAGTTGGGCGGGCCATGTGGCGGGCTGGAATCCTACACCATGTTACCATGACTTGAACCTAAGAAGAAGTCACTCTTGCAATGAAAACACCACCAGGTCCACCAGGACCACCACACAACTTACACAATTGTTTCAGAAAAAATTATGATAAAATAGCTCAGTGAAACCGTTGAACAAGTAAATTAAGCAGCCATGAAACAAGGAAAACCCTATTAAACAATCATCAGTACAAACTAGAAAGATAATTAAAACTGCCATGAAACAGTACAGAGACACTAATGAGTAATGATTGTCGATCTAAATTAAAGAACAATTAATTTAACTCCTCCAGAAGGTAATTTTTTTCGAAGCTGGTGTGCGTGTTTTCATGCTTCCTCTTTCTCTTGGATTTTCATAAACTTCAATGATGGATGGTAAGGATCGACAGTTATCTTCTCAAGATTGATAGCATTTTGAAGTAGGTACATCACAAACTTTCGATCAACAAACCAAAAATCTCCACATCCTTGAGGCATTCATGCGGATAGCTGATCTCAACTGCAAGATTTCTGTTCAACAAAAACTTCAAGAGGTGTGGGTATCAAATTCAAGATGTGTGGAACAAAACAAAAGGTTAACCAGCACTATGTCTGTTAATTCCTTCTTTGTAAAGAAGATATAACACATGGGGATCAACCCAACTACGACACGTATTGCTTAAAGGTTGATTACAAACATGGCAGAAGAGGTTAATCACAAATAAGGCCCATCGTTTGGTATTTCCTTGGTTATGAAGGACAGAAGGAGATGAAACATAACATGGTATAATCTGTTACCACCTTCCAGATGTTTTAAACATAACATCTGAATATAGTTTTAAAACGTGGTCTAGGAGAACAGAATTGGACAGAAATCCTGTTTCGACAATTAGGGCAATAAGTTGGACAATAGACATAGACATAAACAACAACAACAACAACACAACATAACCCATCTAGTCCCCAATCATTGGGGGTATGGGCAGGGGATGATTGGAGACAGACCTAACCTTTGGCAATATATGCACAAAGTGGCTACTCTCAGAGTACCACTGAAACAGTGGCCCCCCGAAACCTCCAAGAACCGAGGAGCTACAGGGACGTTTTGTTGTAGAACCATGCCCCTAAATCAAAGCCACATGGCATCAGAGAGGACAGGCTTAAACACCCAAATCAATTTATGTGCACATTACCATGCTTCCTTCATTGATAGTCCAGAGCATCGGTATGCAAACCACAAGTTAAATCAACATAAGCTATCGATATTTGATAACCACGCAAGCATAGTGAAACACATACCAGTCAATCCAGTGATTCGGGTATTGATTCAGTATCGCTTTCTTCGATAAATGACGGTCTTGATGTCTTCAGATTTTTCATTAAATCTACAAGTTCTCTCTCTTGTTCAGCTTGTTGCAATCTCGACTCTGCCAATTGCCAATCTTTTAAGCAAATCAATGCTTCCACAGTGTCTGGGCTTAAACTGCTCCTCTTTTCAGAAATTACTCGACCACCTGCACTAAAAGCAGCTTCAGATGCAACAGTAGAAACTGGAACTGTTAGTATATCACGAGCCATAACAGTGAGTACGGGGTACTTAGACTCTTGTGATTTCCACCAAGATAATAAATCAAATGGTTCATCATCATCAGTTTCAATAACTGGTATGTTAAGATAACGTGTTAATTCGGACTCAACACCACTAACATTAGAAGCATGAGACATTCTTCTAATTTTCAGTATTGACATTGCTCCCCCTCCAATTGCCGATGTGGCTGGGCTCGAGGTCTGAATGGTTGGTGTCTTATCTACAACTTCCACTTGTGTTCTATAGTGCTCAAATAAATTAGCTAATTTAGTCCTTGCCAAAATCATTGTATCAACTACATCTAATTCATTGTCATTTAGTACTCTCAACCATTGTTCCAATGCATCCATTTTCAAACAAGGATCTAGGATAATAGTAAAACAAAAAATAAGTGGTAAAGTTTTGAAATACTTATCAAATTTTGATCTCATTACAGATAATACATCTTGAAATTGATCAAGTGCAGAAAAATTTTGAAAAGTTAGACAAATGTTAACTAATTGAATAATAACACGAGGTACCGTAGGAGTATAAACACAACAAAAAACTCTAGTTGAACTATCAAAAACTTCAAAGAAATCTCTTACAATTTCAGCAACAAGCCAATCTTGTTCAGTAGGTGTTTCAATTCTTGCAGCACCTTGAATTTGCAAAGTATAATAATGTAAAACTTTTTTGTATATAACAGCAAGTTTTAACAGTTCATAAGTTGAATTCCACCTAATAGGCATATCCAAATTAATGTTCTTTTTTCTAAAACCATAATGTTTTAAGCACTTCAAATAGAGTTCATACCTGTGAACAGAAGAATTAATATTGCGCACGATGTTTTTTATTTTTTCAACAGAAAAAGCTAGCAAACTTAGACCATCTTGTACAACCAAATTTAAAATATGAGCACAACAACGCACATGAAATACATCATATAGAACTGAACAAACAGGAACATCAAGCAATGCTTTTAAAGATTTTACAGCTACATCATTATTTGTGGCGTTATCTAAAGTTATTGAAAATATCTTGTTAGAAATACCCCATGCAATCAATTCTTCATGAATAACATTTGCAATAGTAAGACCAGTGTATGGTGTCTCAATCATTTTGAAAGATATTATTTTTTTGTTCAATCTCCATTGCTCATCTATAAAGTGTGCAGTTAAGCATAAAAATCCCATATGAGATCTTGAAGTCCACAAATCAGAAGTTAAACAGATTTTTCCTTTATAATTTTTAAAATACGATAACAAATTATCACGCCTTTGCTTAAAATGTTTCATAACATCTCTTTTAGCAGTTGATGCAGAAAAACCACAATATTGGGGATTTAATCCTCTTTGTACCATTCCAGTAAAATCATGGTTTTCAACAAAAGTAAAAGGAAATTCTGCTCTAACCATGTAATCTACGACTTCCCGACGAGCAACTGACTGCTCAAAATTAAAACATGCCAATTTTCCTTCAGTGCCTTTACCTAATTGCATTTGTGTTCTAATGTCTACTTGATTTCCATGTTTTTTAAGACAAGTTAGGTGGTGCCTTTTCAAATGAGTAGTTCCATCATTTGAACTACCAGCAAACAAATTACCACATAAATAATGCCTAGCTTTTTCCAATGTAACACCATCAACAAGAATTTTTTCACGTTTAAAAAACTTCCACATTTCAGATTTTTCTTTAGGATTTGCAGAAGATGAACCGGGTAGAGTAGAAAAAGTGGGAGATGTTGGTGATCCTATAGATTCAATTTCAAGTATCTCATTTTCTTCCTCTAGGTTCACGGGAATTTGATGACTAGCCATACTAAATAAAAAAGACTAAATAACAAGTAAATATCAACTAATAAGTACGTAAATGCAAAAAAATTGAAAAAAAGAAAATCTGTTACAGATCGGCAGAGTAAGAGTGGAAATCAGAGAGAGTTGACTGTTGAGTGCTTGAGTGCTTGAGAGTTGAGTGCGGAGAGGCGGAGGAGGTCGTCGAACAGGCAGCGGAGAGGCGGAGAGGTGAAGGAGGTCGTCGGACAGGGCGGAGGTCGTCGGACAAGTTGGAGGTCGTCGGACAGGGCGGCGGAGAGGCGGAGGGACAGGGCGGCGGAGAGGCGGACTGTGGTTGTCTAGTTGAGTTCGTAGAGAAGAAAGATGATCGTTGTTTGAGTGTGAGAGAATGGGAGGAAGAGGGGAGGATTGTGGAGCGGAGAGGCGAGAGAGACTGAGAGAGCAGATGAGTTTGCTTTTAGATCTGAGAGGCGAGAGAGAGCAAATGAGTTTTGGCGTCTGGTCTACGCAGAAAAGAGTATTTATAGCTAGGGTTGGAGAAAGAATTATCCTGTGCGGTTGCAAGCCAAATTTCATCAGTGTGTTAGTTTGATATGAGCTGTTGATCTCTGGTAACGGGCAGAACCAGAAGTAGCCGTTACAAATTACTCCTGCAACGGGCAAAAGTTCTGCCGCAGAACCAGTAAAACAAAACAAAACCATGGGTTATTGGGCGGGTACCACGGGCGGGCTTGTGGGCGGGCTCACGGGCCGGGCTGCCTAAAAATTCATAGGCCCGAGCCCGTCCATTACAACCTACAGGCTGGGCTAGCCCGCCCGTTTCTCGGGCTCGGGCCGGGCAAAAGCCCGATGGGCCGGGCGGGCCAAGAGCGGGCTGTGGGCCTTCGGGCCAAATGATGAGGCTTACGTAAGTGTGTGTGTGTTCCAATGGGAATCCGGAGTAGCGGAACCATTGTGAGGTTGTGTGTGTTCCCATGGGAAACCGGACTGGCGGAACCATGGTGAGGTATGGCTTGGTTATCCACGGAGAGGAGCCAATGCGATGTGTGCCAATGGGAACCCGGTGCGGCGGAACCATTGTGAGGATACTCGGGAACCCGGAACGGCGGAACCGAGGTTGGGTGTGTGGTTTGGTTATCCGCGGTACGGAGCCAATGTCAAATGATTTTTGAAAGGTTGGGTGTGTGTGTGGCTTGGTTATCCGCGGTACGGAGCCAATGCAAATGATTTTGAAAGAAGATTTTGTAAATGGAAATGATTGACACGATCTACGATGAGTCGCGTAGGAGAAACACGGGAAAACTTGGACACCAACGAGAATGTGGATGTGTTATCATTATTAGTTTGATTTCTATGATCATTTGTTTGTAAGTTATGCGTTAGCGGGTATGAGATTACTCTATTGAGTTTTCGTAGCTCACGATGTTGCCTTTTTGGTGACCCTGACATATTATATCGGTGGCGACGCTGGTATAATGTGTCAGTCCTTGTAGATGATCAAGATGAACAGTTCACTTGGAGGCGTCTGGAGCTGAGGAGCTGGCTAGGATGGAGAAGCAAGAGGAGCTGTAGAGTAGGAACCTTAGTTCCCTTTTTGTCATCCTATTTTGTATTTCAAATGCTCTTACGAGAGTTATGATGTAATAACGAGCTAAACTCGCTTCATTTTTATAATAAAACTTTTATTTAACGTACCCTAAAATTGGGGGCGTTACAATATATTAATCATCTTAATTTATGACTAATTTAAAAGTTTTTTGGCAAATGTGAGAAATGTATTTAACTGTGAGGTGAAAGCCTACACAACAGAGAGGAATCCGATGAGGGCAAACGGGCATCCACAGATAGGACAAACCATTAGAGGGCAATCAGAGCACAATAAGTGCAGTTCTATTTGAAACTCGCCTAGCAAGATCAAGTTTGCAGAAAATAAAACTAATAGTAATACCAAGGACATGACCAACAAACCACCGAATTAAGTCTGAACAAAAACAAAATAAAGCAAAAAAGTTACACTTTCCTCTGTCATTGAACAATCCTTCTCTTTTCTAAGCCCCTACTAATCCCAAGTCGGTGACCCATAAAGCCACCGGCAGGGACGGAGCCAGAAATTCTTGGCGGTGGGGTCAATTTCTTATAGTACAAAAAAAATTTCTTTCATACTACTTAATAGGTAAAAAAAAAAAACGTTAAAATGGTAAACAAAAAGGAGTTAAGTAGATATTTTTGGGGTTTTTTTTGGAGAGAAGTGAGAATATTTTATTTTGCTCCATTTTTTTACTCTAAGTTCCAAACTTTTAAACGGACTGAGGCAAATTGTAATGTAAAAGTAAGGTCAAGTAAGCAATTTTAGGGTGAAAATTATAACTATCTCTATTGTAATTTGGAAAGCAGCGGGGTCGGGCGACCACACGACTATAAACCCAGAAGAAGTATTGCGGCGCTACACAGCAAGCGGTTTTGAATTTTTTTTTTTTGATATATTAAAATTACATTAAATATAGAGTAAATTACAGTAAACCCCCCTCAACTAACCTAATTTTTCACTTGACCCCCTCCGATTACAAAACCCAACAGTGTGCACCCTCTAACTATTCAGAATTGACACTTAACACCCTTTTGTTAGGTCTCCATAGGAAAAATGCACCGACGGCCGTTTCCGGCTACCGGGCGGCCGATCCGAGCCGTCCAAAAATTTTAAAAAAAAAAACCGAGTGGGCTGACGCGGGAATCAACGGCATCCGACGTGCGTAGATGCTCGATCCAAACACCCCAAGAATTTAAATGGGATGTTTAGATCGAACACTTACGCACGTCGGATGCCGTTGATTCCCGCGTTAGCCCACTCGGTTTTGTTTAAAAAAATTTTTGGACGGCTCGGATCGGCCGCCCGGTGGCCGGAGACTGCCGTCGGTGCATTTTTCCTACGGAGACCTAACAAAAAGGTGTTAAGTGTCAATTCTGAATAGTTAGAGGGTGCACACTGTTGGATTTTGTAGTCGGAGGGGGTTAAGTGAAAAATTGGATTAGTTGAGGGGGGTTTACTGTAATTTACTCTTAAATATATGTCCGGAACATACCGAGAGTATAACCCCATAACTTTGCTTTAAAGTTTTCAAATCAGAACTTCACACACACACACACACACACTCTCTCTCTCTCTCTCTTCTTTACCATCGATCCTGCTAGCAACGACGGCCAGACAAGAGGCTTCGACTGCAGCAACCTCCGAGGTAGAAACTTTCACGAGCAGAGTGCCCTAATTTGATTATTAACTTTTCCTAATTTGCCGTCATAGTTTTCTGTGAATACAAGGGTTGCATGTGATCCATGTTTAAAGTGCACTGAATTTTCCCAATTGGTTCTAAATTCCCCCTTACTGGTTATGCAGTTCTTCTTATTGGTTCTGAATTCGCACTGAATGCTAGTCTTACTGAATCTATAGAATTTTTTGGATTTTTTTATGAGCGGATGTCCAGGCCAACTTGACCGCACACCGACTAACTCTGGGCCCTGAAGTTAATGGGTAAAGCCTCCAATGGCCCCAAGGTTTGGAATGTTTGGCCACTGTGGAATTTGAATATGTTACCTCATGGAGTATATAAATTTTAAGTTACCGAGTATTTTACTTCTGCCTGCAGATTTTTCAGTATGCTGTGTTGGTACATCTGAAATCTTGCTAATCCTTTTTGCATTAGGAAAACTCTAGAAGGCGACGTACATAGACACTAATGTTGGGTTGATAGGTAGCTTTTCTGGTTTTCCTTGTCCGTTGGATTATAAATTTGACTTGTGGAGGGAAAAGTCAAAAAAATTTAAAAAAATGGTAGCCTTTTTATTTCCTTCCAAATCAAAAAGATTAGCCACTTGGCTGAAAGTGAAAAGGGCTTTTTTCCGGAACTCCCATGAGGTTTCATCCGTGGAGAAATTAAGAAAAGCAAAGTGTCGGGATTAGAGAAAGTCATCGGAGAAAAGTTATAGAGAGAGAGTCTTTGCAGATTAGACCTGGAGCTACAACCTTGAATCTATATCTCATCCAATAGCAGAGGCAAAAATTCATAGGGTGTGCTAACAGAAAGGTTGTTGTCAGCCTCGTATTCTATGTTTGGAGCTCTTGGAAAGAAAGCGAAAAGAAGAGAATAATTCCAAGGGGAATCCTAGAGGGTGGAATGTGTGCTTTACATATTTTGATTCTTGCAGGTTCCAAACAAGGTGAGGAGAGAAAATAATTACTTTTCCTTCCTTCCTACAATTTCCAAACCTAGTGTAATCTCAATCTTCGAAACAGACGAAGATTTGGACAATCCTAAAGAATGTAGAACCCTTGTTGTTGTCTTGATTTAGTAGTTTGTTGGAGTATAGCACATCAAAAGATGTTGCATTTTGTTGTTTAGGTACCTTTTCAACCCAAGTTAGGAGACCAAGTGGTGGTGATTCTTTTGAAGGGTTTACAAGTTGGAAGAGTGAAAGGTTGCAATTCAAGAGGTATATGTTACTAGTGTTAGGGCTAGGTTTAGCAAATTTCATAGCAATGAATCAAAAACCACATTTTGAAATAGGTTTCTCTGAGTTACCTGGCGAAGCCAGTTATTCTTATCAGATTCGGTTGTTGCTTCTGTTGATTGCAATCAGTATCTCTTGCAACAATGGCTTCCATTTTTTTGGCATGAGGGACCCGACATTCTAGTAACCACTGGAAATTTCTTTAGGTTTTGAAATTTATTCCACAGCAAAACAAGAATTTCAAGAGGTATTGCTTTAAAATATGCACCAACTCAGACATTATTACACTAGCGCATGATGTAGAAGCAATATGACCTATCACCTATATACTCGACACAATAAGTAAGAGATATATCATTATATTTATCCATTCTGTTAATTTGTCAGCTGAGATTAGAAGAAACTTATTAATTGCGAGAATAAGAAGTTTCTCGTTGCAGCATGGATAAGGTCTTAGGAACTTACCAATCAAAGTGAGGAGAAATTACTTATTGCAAGCTAAGGTAATTGGCTGTGTGGTGTTGGATAGGATCAAAGGAATGGTGGTTGGTGCCAGAGCTAGAAAGGGTTGAAGCAAGAGTCGGGAGTCAGTTGGTTAAGAAATCGGAAAAGGTTTTACCCCTTTTTGTTTTTTTCTGCAATTTAACTATGAGACAGTGAAACCTTAGGTGACTGCAATACGTGCAAAGCAGCAGCTTTGGCCAATGACCAGAAACAGCGACTAGAAGTTGTGGCAATGGACTGGCAGCTCGCACAGACGGTGAGTGGCTGTGAGGTGACGTCGATGGCTTTGGCAGTGATTGAGGCTGTCAATAGGGCGATGACGGAGATTGGGGATTGGTGGCTGTTGTTGCGACTAGTGAAAAAGACTGATGGTGTTTTGATGTCCGTGACCGGAACTTAGGAAATCTTTGGTCATCAGGGTGAACCGGTAATAGGCGGTTGTGTTAGTGAAGGTGCCGAAAGATATCAGCCATGTGTGCTCAAGTATGGACAGAAATCTGCGTGGAAATATATGTTGTTTTGCTTGTATAGTTGTATGTATCATCCATTAGCTTAACTGAGGGCTCTATGTATTAGCTTAAAATTAGGGCAGTACTGCAAAGTTGTGATCATATAGTTAAATGATACTAGTGAACACATGAGTGTGAATGTGTGTTTTATCTTATCAAAACTCTTTAGGAGGCTTGAACGTGATCAACCCAAAGATTAAAACAAAATCACAGAAAACTGTAAATGGGATTAATGAAGTGGGTAAAGGCTCTTTTTTCTTTTTCCTGTTTTTGACTTGTGTTTTCAGTTGCTATCTCTCTCCGATAGCAGTCTTTTAGACCTAGTAAAATAATCAGCCGCTTGACTTTCAGACTGTCGCACTGATTGAACTTCCCAAAATAGGCAAAACAAGTCACCAACAGAAGCATCATCCAGATATGGAAGAGGATCAAAAAAAACAGAAGTATCAGCCAGATATGGAAGAGCAAGGCAAAAAAGAGCAGGCAGAATCCCCAATAGATTCACAGCAGACAAGTATGCTTCCTTACTGTTCTCTACTTGATTTGTTAAACAGTTACATAGCTGCGTACATCCATCTACATGAAAATGGTAACTCTTCTTTTTTGGTTTTTTTTTTTCAATGTGTGAGTAACTTTGGCAGCTTTGGTGGGTAAGGAAAGATACAAAATCAGAAACCAATGACATGGCCCGAGGGATAGAAACTGTCAATCCTAGGACAAAGAACCTAGAAAATAACCGAGGGAAGACCTACAATTCAATTCCACATACAGAACCCAGTTTACTTTTCCTTGAAAATGTGGTATATGAAAGTTATCAGTACGGCTAATGTTGAGGACAGGATCTTTGACATTGTGCGCCGTGATGCATTGGAATCACAATTAGACAGTAGAAATATCAAGTATGGAGTGGGATACCTAAATGCTATCCCTTGACTCTTTTCTACATCTGTTTGGTCAATATTTTGACTTGGTTTTGACTTCGAAACTTCTCCCTAGCCCTCTTATCTTCTCCTGATCCTGCATTTGGCACCAAATGCTACTAGTAATGATGAGCCTTTGTGCCTTGAGGAGAAGCTGCCCTGGACATTGAACCTTGACGTACCAATGGAAAATGACTAACATGGGAAATGGATGATGATTTTTGAGGTAAATTATCGGGATTGGTCGAGTGAGACAAGGAGTGTATGAAAACTTCTAGGGAGGGATCCCGCACGCTATTTGCGAGCGGACTTCTAATCTTAGCTGTCGAATCTCATCCGATGGCTGAGATTAGAAGTCTGCATGCAAGAATGTGCGGGATCCCTCACTAGAAGCTGATTGTGTGTGTGTATATATATGAGTCCCCCTCCAGGTAAGGGCGTGCTCATTTTAAATAAAATGCGGACGTCCCCTTTTGTCATCTTTTCTGATCAAATTTCGATAATCTGAGCTACTTAATGTGTTCAGAACGTGGTTTTAAGGGAACCCGCGAGAAATCAGAAAAAAATTGACTAGGAATGATTTGATTTAAGCAGTTTTTATTTGAACCGTTCAATAAAATACAAACAAAAACTTTTTTTTTTTTTTTGTCGATTTCTCGCAGGTAGCCTTAAAATTACATTATGAACATATTGAGCAGCTCGGATCATCGCAAATTGGTTAGGAAAGGGATGTCCTTGACTTAATAAGTTAAGGGCACCCTTATTGGAAGTTTTTTGTATATATATATATATATATATAGAGAGAGAGAGAGAGAGAGAGAGAGAGAGAGAGAGAGAGAGAGAGCTATGATTTCTTTCTACTCTTACCTAGCTGCAAGCAGTCAATCCAATAAACATTGTGGACAAAGGGACTAGTTTGGGCAAAGCTTGAGGCGAGTTGGAATCAAGCTCTTAACAAACTTGTGGTGCTTCTGGTGCTTGGGTTTTATTTCCTAATTTTGGAGACAGAGGGAACTGTAGATCCCAATTTTGAGAAGATAAATCACTTATGCAAGGGGAGAAAAGAAAACAATGTAAGATTTGTTAAGCTGAAAGGGAGGGATGATCTTCAATGATTTACTTCACACAAGTTGCACTCTTTTTTTTCTTAGAGTTATGTGCTACTGTTGTTGAGGTGGTCTACCTAAAGGACAGAGATAAACGTCTCACAATATTCGATGTCGAACTTTAGATTAGAATTCATTGTGACAAAACGTCCAGGGGATCTGAGATTTACAACTCTTAGACTTTAAGAAACTGAAACCTGTTAATTAGTATGAATTATGCTACTTCGTTTTATATTGCTTACTTTGTTTATTTTTCTTCTTGTCTCTCATCCTTGTTATGTTCCTTTTCCCTTTGCAAGCAGTGATGGTCCCCAGTGTGTACGTTGCTTATACTTATTGTATGTAGCAACACTTTACCTGTAGTTGAATTTAGAATTCTCATCCGGTTTACTTGATGTATGCCTCAGTTTCTTCCGATGATGAAATCGACTACTCCGTCAAACCAGAATTTTATGATCCTAGTCTTGATGACAAAGATGAATTGTGGGTTCAAAAGAAAAGGAAAGGTCAATATTCTGATGCTGTGCTTAGCTGCCCAGCTTGCTTTACCACCGTAAGTCTTGAGTGCCAAAGGTAAGTAATCATATATGGGTATAAGTTTTGGCATTCAGACTGTAAATTTGTGTCTTGTTTATAACTGACAGTATTGCTGTTGTAGGCATGAAAAATATGTTACGCAGTACAGGGCTGTTTTTGTTTTGAACTGCAAGATCAAGACTGATGAAGGGTCAAATGTAGGAAGTGTAAAACGAAAAAGGGGCAAAAGAGGTAGAAATGCAGTTGACAACGAGGCGGGTTCTGCTGGTGGTGAAACATTTAAGCCGGTATGCTGCTCAGTTTGTTCAACGGATATCGGAGTAATTGACGAAGAAGAGGTCTATCATTTCTTCAATGTTCTTCCCAGTGAATGTTGATTTCTCTAGTTAATTACTAACAACATGGAAGAGCTTTGTGTTGCTCGTGATCACTTCATTATGTGAATGCCTTTCTGCTATAATTGCAAAACAGAGAAACTATGGTTCTGCAATGGGTATTTTTGCAAGTGCCATTGCTAACTTGGATATATGCTTTTGCATGTCTCAGCTGCTATGTAACTTGGACTTTTGTGGGAATATTGGGTATGGGTACTTGTCCTAGTGTCAAACTGTCCTCTGCTCAACTTATTTTAGAATTGTGGAACATGTGTATGAAGGTAGGGTTGGGTGCAAAGACACATCTTGAACACTCGTATGTACCGTATCTAGTTTATTAGACGAAACATCACAATTTATTACTAAATGTGGGTGACATCAAATGAAATTAAGGAGAAATAAGGAATCTCTTATTTTCATATCCTAGGCTTGGCATATTTCTTTTTAGCTTAGGTGAAGTATTTATTTTCATGTCTCACAGAAATTTAAGAATTCGAGTGTTTTAATTTGGTATGGTTATTGGACACAGTTCACGTCCTTCCCCAAATGCCGAGTGCCGGACACGGATATTGACATTCAAATTGAAGAGTACATGTATAATTAGGCAGAGCGGTCGAACTTTTTTTTATCTCATGGTTTTTTGCAAGATAGTTGTAGCTCAGTTGCTAATTCTCTTATTATCATAACGTAAAATAAAATGTGAAGGTTGGACTATATTGGTACTGTTTGTGAAAGCTTATAGAGGATGATTTTTGATGGCTCCGTTCCAGAACCCCTTCTTAAAAAATAAGTACTTATTTCACATTTTCAAACTCAAAAATAATGTAAATGAAAAATAATTTTTCAATTTTTTTTGCACCGTATTAAAGATCTCAATGAGACCTATCAAACAAGATCCATATTGATAGGAAAATAATTTGCATAAACACATGATTTTGAGCTTGAAATTGCCTTCTTAAAAAATAAGTACTTATTTACCTTTCCGGAACGGAGCCAATTACAATGTCTCGGAAGCTATATATGTCTGTCGCAGCTTCCGTTTCTATTTTGACTTGTTCATTATCTGGTATACGCGGAAGGACTAACCACATGGCTTTTATGTAAGGGTGTAAACGAGCCGAGTCTAATTAAATTTAAGGGTGTTTGATCTTGACTCATTTAAAACTCAATGAGTTTGGTTCGAACTTGAACTTTTGAGCTCAAGATCGGTTTGAGTACTAAATGAGCTTCTATAAACAAGCCGTGCTTTTCTAAATGAGCCTAGCTATGGCTACTTAGGCCCGGCTTATTTGTTAAACCAGCCAAAATTTTTGTTCGAATTTGGCTTGTTTGCTAAACTGATCGAACTGAACCGAACCTTTGACGAGCCGAACCTCGAGTTGTTTGACGAGCACCTCGGTTTATTTGCATTTGGTGCAAGTTTCACATATCTCTCGGCTGATATTACTGCTTCTTCCTTCCATAATCATCATGAATCTTCAATGGGCTCTGTGATCCTTATCATTTAACAGCAAATAATTTTGATTTCTCCACCTTGTCCTAAGCTGGAATTGGCATCTTGAGATTTGACATCTACCACTAGCCCTACCCACCCCCACTTACAAAAATGGTAACATGTCTTGTTACTACTTTTGCAGAGACATGATTTTTTTTTTTTTTTTATGAGATTGATTAGGTCATCTTTACAAAAAGATGTTTAAATTAGGCTCCGTTCCGGAAAGCCAAATAAGTACTTATTTTTTAAGAAGGCAATTTCAAGCTAAAAAATCATGCGCTTACGTAAATAATTTTTCTATCAATATAGATCTTATTTGATAGATCTCATTGAGATCTTTAATACGATGCAAAAAAAATTGAAAAATTATTTTTCATTTACATTATTTTTGAGTGTGAAAATATGAAATAAGTACTTATTTTTTAAGAAGGTGTTCTGGAACGGGACCTTAGTGTGTTCCGGTTTTCCAAAAAAATATTTTTAAAAAAAAAAGGTAATTTTAAACTAAAAAATCATGTGTTTGCGCAAATAATTTTTTTACCGATAGGGATATTAATTGATAGATCTCATTGAAATCTTTTATACAGTGAAAAAAAATCAAAAAATTATTTTTTATTTTCATTATATTTGAATTTGAAAATTAAACAAAAAATATAAAAATTAGAAGGTAAACTGGAACACCCAGTTTGATAGAGTCATGACATGCCAGTAACTAACCCCACTTTGGGTTGACATTTGACAGTGAAAGAACCATTGTCTACGTATCAATTCATAAATCTCTGGTGAAAAAACAGAGAAGCAGCAGCAAGAAATTGAAGCCCAAGTGAAGAAATCACTATGTATGTATGATTAAGTGTGTAAGTTTGTGTGATCGTAGCGGACTCGGGGGCCCTATGGTGACTTGGGTCACCACAGGTATGTAGTGGGTCAAAACAGTGCCGTTTTGATGCAAAAAGAAGTGGAAGAAAAAGGTTTGCAAGGCCCTGTTTGGTGAAAAAGAGAGGAAAAAAATTAAGTATTCTAATTTTCAATTTGTTTAAACAAGTGTAAAGATCTTATTTTTCTTATCATTTTTTCTTAAAGGGTCATACTTAATTTTTGACTCCATGACTCTTGTTAGCTAGTCCTAAGAGATATTTGATTTTACGACTTTCTTAGGGTTAACCAATGAGAGTCCTAAGCCAAAAATTATTTTTGACCCTTTAAAATAAAATGATCATAAAAATAAGATCTTCGCACCCGTTCAAACGGATTGAAAATTGGAGCACTTAACTTTTTAACCCTATTTTTTAATATATATATATATATAT
>BPLS01000707.1:1326781-1367805 GCA_019656275.1 Rhododendron kiyosumense
TATATATATATATATATATATAGTTTCAATCAGGTAAGGGCGACCTTACCTTGTTAAGGTACGGTCCTCCCATTTTCCGATCGAATTTCGATAATCCGAGCCGCTCAATGTGTTCAGAACGTGATTTTAAGGGTACCCGTGAGAAATTGGCAAAAAAAATGACCAGGAAGGACTTCATCCGAGCAGTTTTTGTTTATTTTTTATCGAACGGTTCAAATAAAAACTGCTCGAATGAAGCCCTTCCTGATCTTTTTTTTTGCTGATTTCTCGCGGGTACCCTTAAAATCACGTTCTGAACACATTGAGCGGCTCGGATCATCAAAATTTAGTCGAAAAATGAAAGAAAAGGGGAAGCCCTTACCGTGATACGGTAAGGGCGCCCTTACTTGAAGCTCACTGTATATATATATATATGGTCTAAAGATTGTTAAAAAATTAAGTGCTCTAATTTTGAATCGGTATGAAGATCTTATTTTTTTAATCATTTTATCCTAAAGCATTATAAATAATTTTTTGACTTTGGGGCTCTCGTTAGTTAATCCTAAGAGATATTTAGTTCTACGACTTTCTTAGGGCTAACCAATGAGAGCCCTAAAGTTAAAAATGATTTATGACCCCTTAGAATATAATGATCATAAAAATAAAATCTTCACATTCATTCAAACGGATTGAAAATTAGAATACTTTATTTTTTAACAATCTATAAACCATTTATAGATTAAAAAATAGGATTAGAAAGTTAAGTGCTCCAATTTTCAATCCGTTTGAACGGGTGCGAAGATCTTATTTTTATGATCATTTTATTCTAAGGGGTTATAAATAATTTTTGACTCTAGGGCTCTCGTTGGTTAGCCCTAAGAAAGTCGTAGAACCAAATATTTCTTAGGACTAACTAACGAGAGTCCTAGACTTAAAAATTAATTATGACCTTTTAAGATAAAATGATAAAAAAAATAAGATCTTTGCACTTGTTCAAATAAATTGAAAATTAGAGCACTTAATTTTTTTCCTCTCTTTTTCACCAAATAGGGCCTTGCACCCCTTTTTTTCCCATTTCTTTTTGCCGCAAAACGCCGCCGTTTTGACCCACTACATCCCTGTGGTGACTTGGGACACCACAGGACCCCCGAGTCCGATGGTAGCATATTTGAAATAAAAATCAAGAAACTTCATCCAAAAACTGTGATTTGCATAAGGGCGGCCTGCAACATTCATGTCATTAATCCAACCAAATTGACCAGAGAGAGAATGTGCTACATAAAATGCTGCTAGGGGTGCAAACTGCCGAACGGAGCTTTGCAGTGTTTAAGGGCGGAAGTACATATGTTTGAGGTTGGGCTATAGCCCATGTGAGATTAAGAAAAATAAAAAATTATATGTAAAATTTTAGAGAAAATGACGGCCAATAACGTGTTTTGATAATTGAAGTAATTTTGAGCCGCTCCTATTTTTCCATTTCATAGCCCACTAGATCCTTTTTCAATAGAGTGCAATTCCTTATGGGTCCTGTGGGGTGTATTTTACATTTTTACCCCTTTTAAAAACAAATAAAACCCCATCTCGGCATTTTAAGGGTTTCAAATCAAATCTGAAAAATAGAGAGAACGGGATTTTCTTAGTGCAGCGATTCCTTCGATCTAGAGAAATCATGCTTTGAACTGGTCTTCTCCGGTGATTCCTGCAATCCAGAGGCTGAAGCATTCCAGCGATTTTCTCAGAGCGGTGATCAATCTCATGCTTTGAACTGGTCTTCTCCTCCTCCTCTCCTCCACACCTCTTCAAAGTTCAATTTGAATATGTGTGGCTTTGCGTTTTCTTCTTTAGTAATGGTGCTTGGGAGATAGTGTAATGGCTGTATTCCAGATCTACTTTTTAGAGATTATCTAGTGTGGAGAATAGCACACCACATTCTCCTCTTGTCCACGAGATTTGCCAGAGATTTCTTCGATGATAATGGGCTTTGATTTTACCTTTGAATCACTATTTTTTGTTGATTGATTGCATGCGTTAATAGTCTGATGTATGCAAAAAATTACATCGTTATTTACAAAACGTAATCCATATGATGTTAATTAACATTGTCAATCTATATCTGTGTGGCTGTGCGTTTTCTTCTTCAGTAATGGTGCTTGGGAGATAGTGTTAGTTGTATTCCAGATCTACTTTTTAGAGATTATCTAGTGTGGAGAATAGCACACCACATTCTCCTTCTGTCCACGAGATTTGCCAAAGATTTTGTTCGATGATAATGTGCTTCGTTTTTACCTTTGAATCAGTGTTTTTTGTTGATTGATTGCATGTGTTAATAGTCTGATTATGTATGCAAAGAATTACATCGTGATTTACAAAATGTAATCCATATGAGGTCAATTAACATTGTCAATCTGTAGTGCGTAATTAATAGCGCTAATAGTTGATTATGTTTTGTAAAGAATTGCACGTGGTTATGTGATATATAGTATTCGTGATCAATTAACATTGTTAATTGCGTTGATTGTCTGATTATGTATGCAAAGAATTGTACGTGGTCGTGGTTACATGATATACTCTTCATTCTTGACTAAGTTAAATGATTTTGCAGATGGATTCATTGATTTTGTTGTGTAACTACCATGGAGAGAGTTAAGGAATTAGGATTTTTCATAACAATAGCTATGCACAATTGGTGGATAAACTCATTGTTAGGTGGAATGGTTTGAAAGCTGGGGAAGTAGGACTTTTATATAGTTTGGAAACTAATTGTTTCTGCATGTTGTGGAATGATGACGATTTAGATGTGATGTTTAAGTTGGTGTCCAGTAGTGGGTTGAATCGTGTTCAGGTATCAGTTTTTAATGCTTGTAGTACAAGTGGTGGTGGTGGTGGTTTTAATAGTGGTTGTGGTGGCGCTGGTGGTGATCGACAATTGGCTTCTTTACGTAGAAATTGGAAGATGGATGTAGATAAACAAGAGCCTGAGTCGGTGCCAAGTTTTTGTATGCATAAAGGGATGGTTTTGTTATCTGCTGGATGGAGTGCGCTCATTAGGGAAGTGAGGCAGAAATTTGCTGATGGGGTTGTGGAATTTCGGGATGCGTTGGCAAAATATGCAATGCACTATGGCTTTGAGTATGACTTTGTCAAGAACGACAAAGAAAGGGTCACAGCTGTTTGTGGGAATAAAAGATCAGGCTCCCCATTGTGGGCTCCCCACGCTGGCGCGCCCAAAAAAGTCGCCACCCGGATTTTTGAGATGGATGATTCAAGAAACTGAGAGCTTGTTTGAGAGGAAAAAGAAGGCTTTTTGGTCTAGCGAAAAACGTTGAGATTTTGGGTTCAGGAGCCACGTTACGAATGGGGAAAGTTTTGTTGAGGAAAATGCACCCTATTCGCCCGATAAAACCGATCTCTACTAAACTCTTTCAAAAAGGGGAATCTAAAATATCTTTCGGAAAATCAAGCTCTTTAATAAACAAATAAAGGGGAGAGGGACATGGGAAATATATCACGTTGACGTGCACGTGGTGCTATCTGTACAGTGTGAGATGATACGGATGATGCAAAATGAAAGGTTTCTTTTGCAGAAACTGTCTGAATCTTAGTCTCCTCTTGCACGGCATTTTGTGATACCACACACGGCTTTAAAGAATGTCGTGCGGGGTATCCTCTTCGCTTTCAGGCCTTTGTAAAGTTTCAGAACGCCGCCCGGCATCTTGAATAACACGTGTGGGGTTTCCAATGACGTCAAACAGTGTTTTTACCACTGGAGCATTCTGAAAACACCATTCTTTCAAGCCATGGACGAAAATCATCTTTTATACTTTTGATCATTTTTATTTCTAAAACCAAGCATGGCTTGTAGATATGGTCTTATTTTGAAAGCATTAACGCCTGATATTTCAGCAATAAAACAGGCCTGACAGAGGATGGCTATGGTCCTGATAGCTTGAACGAGAAAACAGTAGCTATGTAAAACATCGTGCATTTGAATACACTATGTCGTGCGACGCATTAGGGTGCCACGCGGCATAGCATACTCAGCACAGACGTGTGCTCTTGTTTTTGAAAATGGTTTTAAGCCAGGGTCCAACCAAAAGAGGGTGGTCCTGACTGCAGATAGGTTCCCTCAGGGATAAAGACAGAGTTTATCCCAAGGAAACTAGTTTATACCTTTGATCTTTGAGCTTGGATGAAGGCGAACGGCTACGTACGAGTGTGGACGAGACCGGTTGAGGAAAGAGGGCTGTGAATGTAGTCTAGTAGGTGGACATTGGGTAGATGAAACATTTAAGTGAGTGAAAAACCCATTTCAATGATAGTAGAAAAATGGGGGACTTTGAGGAAGAAAGGACCTTGAGAATGTTTTTAGACTTACTTTCTCAAGGCTTTGGAGTGAGGAATGGGTATGGAAGCATGACGAGAGAGAAAGAGAATTCAGGATCCTTTTCTCTTGAGTGGATGGCTGTATTTATAGGCAAAAGCCAAGGATTTTGAATTCAAATGGTGAAGGTATTTTCTGGGTGAGCCAGAAGTGGTTTTTCGGCTGAGCTAACTTGTAGCTGTGGCTCAAGTGGGCGTGGCCGACAGCTAGCTAAGCCAGTCAGAACTTTATCCAAAATGCCGTGCGATTGACCTCATGCGGCGTAATGAAATCTATTATGACGTGCGGTGTAGAGATGTACCGTACGGTACTAAGGGTCCAATTCTGGGCTTTTGGGTTTGCTTTGGGCTTTTGAGTGCAAAGGAGTCCTTCATCCAAGCTCTCAGAGGTATTTGTTTCCTTTGTTTCATCATCGGAACATTTAAAGAACTTTCGAGGTCCAGATTGGGGTGTCTACACCCATGGATCGTGCACAGTAGGGTGGATAAACTTATCTGTTTTTTCTACATTAGGGAGTTGAACAATGTCCATGATTGTGATGCTTTTGCTTTGAATGCGAAACACTCACGTGCTAGTTCTTCTTTCATTGGGAAGCTTGTTCTTGAGGAGGTTCATTCTTTTTTTTGAATATAAGGAGGTTCGTTCACGGCCACAAAAGCGTCCAGTTGATGTTCTTGATGACATGAAGAGACTTTATGGGCTATCAATTAGTTACAAGAGAGCTTGGACTGGTGTTGAGAAGTTTAAAGCTGATGTGTTTGGAGATTATTCGACGTCATTTGACAAATTGCGTTGGTGGGTTGAAGAAACTAGGTGCTCCAATCCTGATAGTGTGTTCGATATCGACTTAGATCCCCAAACCAAGCATTTTGTGAGGATGTTTGTTGCATTTCGGGATAGTATGTACGGTTTCAATCATTGTAGATCCATGTTATTTCTTGACGGGGCGTTCTTGAAGGCGAGGCATAAGGGTTGCTTACTGGCTGCATAAGTGAAAGATGGTAACAAAGGTAAGTTAATTTATGAAACAGAAATGCATATGCATCAATTGAAAGACTGAAATAAACCTGCTAAACATGCACTGAAATAGAAATGCGTATGCATCAATTGAAACATGCTAAACCTTGCTAAATTTTGGTAACTTGCACTGAAATAGAAGTGCATATGCCCTGCTAGGCCTGTGAAACCTGTTAAACCTTCGAAAATTGGCCACAACTGAAACCATGTAAACCTGCTGGAACAACTGAAAGCTGTAATGACCGTGTTTTCAGAGTCGAGTCTTTCCCATCCTTTGTATGCTTTGTCCATGTAAATTTAGTTTTTCTTTACTTTTTGGTAGTATTTTAGCATACAGTCTTAAATCAAGGTTTAGTAAATATTTTGTTTATGTGTCATTGCAAGTGCAGTATCCTGTTGGGGTTGTTAATATGAATGTTGTTTAACAAAAGTTTGGCACAATTCATCTATCACTAACCTTTCAAAACAACTTGATGAGAGTTTTATTTTTATCCTAGATCTAGTGTTCAAATGTTTGGCCTGATCCTTTCATCACTAATACCTATATAGGATTCTGTTCGTGTTATTTTCAATTTGCATGCTTTGTATGCTTCATAAGTTTGGATATGGATTTCTATCGTTCAAAGAGTGAATAAACTGTGCACTGTCTACTCTATTAAGTGTCTTTCTTTTGCTTTTTTGCAGGTTTGTTTCCTATTTGCTTTGCTATTGTTGACACCGAAACAAATATTAGTTGGAGTTGGTTTTTAGGTAAGCTGCGTGATATTTTGAGTAATGAGAGGGACATTGTTTTCTTTTCTGATAAAAATGATGGAATATGTTATATGTAGCCGAATTGCTAACATATTCCCTCAGAGTCCTCATTCATATTGCTTGTATCACCTAAATATGAATTTGAGACATGCTTTGAGTGGTCTGAAAGGTGGTTTTAAGGAACACTTAGCCTATTTAGTTTGTGCGCTCATGTGCCGAATGAGAAGATGCTTAATGATCTTATTGCTGATTTGAAGAGCCAGGGCAAGAGTAGGGTTATAACGTTCTTGTCAAGGCTGCCAAAAGAACATTGGGCATGTGCGTTTTTCCCTGGTAAACGGTACAGAGAGATGTGTTCAAACTTGGCGGAGTGTTTCAACAATTGGATAAAGGAGGAGCATCATCTTCCAATGACACAACTCGTTGACTGAATCCGTGTGAAAATGATGGAGAATATTGCTAAAAGAAGTCTAGTTGCTACGAAATGGAACTTTTCTATCTGCCCAAACATGAACAAAGAGCTGGAGAACTCATTTCATGTTTCAAAGCCATTGAATGCAAAACGCTCAACTACTGATGTCTTCGAAGTCCTTTCTAATCCTTCAGTAATGGTAAACCTCTCCAATCAGACATGCTTGTGTTTCGAGTGGCAGTTTAGATGTTTTCTGTGTTGCCATGCAATTTGCGCCATTTACAATAGTGGAAAGGACTTGCAAAACTATGTCGATCCTTACTACATGGTTGAGACATACCGTGAAGTGTACTCGCTGCCAATATATCCTATACCTACCTTGTGGAAGCCTGCACCAGGTGGCAATGAGGAAACCATTCTTCCACCACTGTCAAGGAAGCCATCTGGAAGACCTCGAAAGAAAAGGCTTCGGTCAAATGGCGAGAAGATCAAACCAATACAGTGCAACAGGTGCATGAAGGTTGGAAGACACAACCGAAAGACCTGTAAAGAAGACTTGAGGGCTGCTGATTGAAGATATGCAAAGTGGATATGAGTCTGTTAGAGTGCTGCTGAATGAAGATATGCAAAGTGGATATGAGTTATATTGCTTTGTCCTGTCTCATTGTGTGCCCTCGTGAGTTCTGTTGAGTCTTTGTCCGAAACTTTATTGTCTTTTTGTGTCTCGTCTGAGTCATGTTGAGTCTTTGTCTGACACTTTAGTGTCTTTAGTCCTGTTGAGTCTTTGTCCGAAACTTTAGTGTCTTTAGTCCTGTTGAGTCTTTGTCTAAAACTTTAGTGTCTTTTGTATCTGGTGGTGGCGGTAGAAAAATAAAACCCTTTCCCAAATTGGTTCTATGGTATCATATTAAAATTGCTGAAATTGAAATTGCTAATGGTAATACTTTTGTGATGCTGTCTTGTTTCAAGGCTTTGGATATGGTGTCTCATTTTTGCAATCTCGTTAGTGTTTTAATTGCGGATTCCGTGCATATCCTCCTGGTGTTGCTTTTCATGTTAGAAATTATGGATGAAGAGTATACTATTATATGCTATTATGTTTGATATATTTATGTTAATCCATATTTTGATATAACTTTCTCCTTTAATTAATAGTATTAATTGCATTGCACTCTTCAGTTATTCTTCTTTACACACCAGCCATGCTCCTTTTCTTTGTTAAGGTTTTCTGTAGCTATTTTATTTCCTAGCACTTAATTGTTGCTTGCGAAGCGCAGAGGATGAGGATTGGAATCCGGTTGAACACTGCACACTTTTAACCCTTTCTTTCGAAAAGAAAGCCGATCATTTAACACTGTTAATCAATATTGTGATATAACTTTCTCCTTTAATTAATACTGTCAATTGCATTGCGCTCTTCAGTTATTCTTCCTTACGCACAAGTCATGGCCCTTTTCTTCGTTAAGGTTTCTTTTAGTTATTATTTTTCCCTAGCACTTGATTGATGCTCGCAAAAGCGCAGAGGATGATGATTGGAACCCCGGTCGAACACCGCACGCTTTTAATATTTTGATATAACTTTCTCCTTTAATTAACAGTGTTAATTGCATTGCACTCTTTAGTCATTCTTCTTTACACACCACTCATGCCCCTTTTCTTCGTTAAGGTTTTCTGAAGCTATTTTATTTCCTATCACTTGATTGTTGCTCGGAAAGCCCAGAGGATGAGGATTGGAACCCCGGTTGAACACCGCATGCTTTTAACTCTTTCTTTCGAAAGGAAAGCTGGTCATTTAACACTGTTAATCAATATTGTGATATACCTTTGAGCACTTTAATTAACAGTGATAATCAATATTGTGATATACCTTTTCCTAACTTTTGATTGTAGTTTGCAAAGCGTAGAGGACGACGATTGAAACCCTTGTCAAAAACCGCATGATTTCTATTGTTTTTGTAAAAAAGAAAGCTGGTCATTTAACACTGGTAATCAACATGGTCATATACCATTCTCTGTTTGATTAACAGTGTTAACCCTTTCTTTCGAAAAGAAAGCCGGTCATTTAACACTGTTAATCAATATTATGATATAACTTTCTCCATTAATTAACAGTGTTAATTGTATTGCACTATTCAGTTATTCTTCCTTACACACCAGTTATGCCCCTTTTCTTCGTTAAGGTTTTCTGCAGCTATATTTTATTTCTTATTACTTGATTGTTGCTCACAAAGCCCAGAGGATGACGATTGGAACCCCGGTCGAACACCGCATGCTTTTAACCTTTTCTTTCGAAAGGAAAGATGGTCATTTAAGACTGTTAATCAATATTGTGATATACCTTTCTCCTTTAATTAACAGTGTTTATTGCATTGCGCTTTTCATTTATTCTTCCTTACACAAGTCATGCCCTTTTTCTTCGTTAAGGTTTTCTGTAGCTATTATTTTTCCCTAGCACTTGATTATTGCTCGCTAAGCGCAAAGGACGACAACTGGCAAGCATTTAACCCTTTCTTTCGAAAAGAAAGCTGGTCATTTAACAATATTAATCAATATTGTGATATACATTTCCCTAACTTTTGATTGTTGTTCTCAAAGCGTAGAGGACGACGATTGAAACCCCGGTCGAACACCGCATGATTTCTATTGTTTTTGTAAAAAAGAAAGCTGGTCATTTAACACTGGTAATCAACATGGTCATATACCATTCTCTATTTGATTAATAGTGTTAACCCTTTCTTTCGAAAAGAAAGCCAGTCATTTAACACTGTTAATCAATATTGTGATATAACTTTCTCCTTTAATTAACAATGTCAATTGCATTGCGCTCTTCAGTTATTCTTCCGTATGCACAAGTCATGGCCCCTTTCTTCGTTAAGGTTTTCTTTTAGTTATTATTTTTCCCTAGCACTTGATTGTTGCTCGCAAAGCACAGAGGACGATAATTGGAACCCCGGTCAAACACCGCACACTTTTAACCCTTTCTTTCGAAAAGAAAGCTAGTCATTTAACACTATTAATCAATATTTTGATATAACTTTCTCCTTTAATTAACAGTGTTAATTGCATTGCACTCTTTAGTTATTCTTTCTTACACACCAGTCATGCCCCTTTTCTTCATTAAGGTTTTCTGCAGCTATATTTTATTTCCTATCACTTGATTGTTGCTCGCAAAGCCCAGAGGATGAGGATTGGAACCCCGATCGAACACCGCACGCTTTCAACTCTTTCTTTCGAAAAAAGCTGGTCATTTAACACTGTTAATCAATATTGTGATATACCTTTCTCCTTTAATTAACAGTGTCAATTGCATTGCGCTCTTCAGTTATTCTTTCTTACGCCCAAGTCATGGCCCTTTTCTTCGTTAAGGTTTTCTTTTAGTTATTATTTTTACCTAGCACTTGATTGTTGCTCGCAAAGCACAGAGGACGACGATTGGAAGCCTGGTCGAACACCGCAAGCATTTAACCCTTTCAAAAAGAAAGCTGGTCATTTAACACTGTTAATCAATAATGTGATATACCTTTGAGCACTTTAATTAATAGTGTTAATCAATATTGTGATATACCTTTCCCTAACTTTTGATTGTTGTTCACAAAGCAAAGAGGATGACGATTGAAAGCTTTCTCACGTATAGTTGGATTTGACGTAAAAACCCTAGTCGAACACCGCACAATTACAAATCAGTGGTTAGTGAATCAAAACAAAACTTGCAGCAAATTCAAGTTTATAAATCAATTGTGCATTAGACACAAGACATAACACATAGGACACACGAGGACACAACAAGTACCAACTTAGCTTTGCCATACATTGGAAAGAGCAGACACAAACATAGTACATTACATTTTATACTTGAAACAAAAAGGTATATGCAGAACTTGAAACCTTACTAAACCTTGGTAAAGTTGCATTGAAACAGAAGTACACAAGGTATAGTTGAAAGTTCCAGAAATTAAACCTTTTTAACCTTGCCAACAGTTGCAAGTTCCAAAAATTAAAAGTCAAAAGGAATGGGCAAGTGAAACTTAATACACCAGTAGAATACTCAACAGTGCACGAATAAATGTATCAAGTCTGCTATGATTTTCCTGCATTCTTCTTTTGTTATTTCACTCGTTCGCTCTTCATTTGACAGATACTTCTTGATTATCGAAAAGACGACAATTGCACAATCAACACTGCAAGAATTTAAAATTCAGTTAATTAAGATTGGGAACTAACATTGCGAATTAATAGTAGTTGAAGTTTTTTCGGATAAAAGGTTATAAATAATACTTTCCTTCCCTGTGATTGTTGGGGGGAGTTTTGCTGAATCTCCACTTTGTCAGTAATATTTCTTTTGCAGGGTTCTCTTTGATCAATGTTGACATATGCCACAACAACTTGCCTCTATTTTAGAAGGAAACAAACAATGTGTAGCTCTTAAAAAGTGCTTTTAGAGTTAAGAGTAGGATATTTCATTAACAGGTTTTGCTTACCAAGAGTATTGTTGCACTACAATGATCATCTTTTCCACTTCTACGTTTAAGAGAGTTGTAGAACTTCCAACATCCTTCGTCTTTATCAAGAACAAGCAATGTCCAATGGAATCGAATGAGTATTGGAAAAAGAAGAAATCTTGCCCCTATAGATTTTGTCATTACTTTTCCAAGCATCGCCTTCACTTTTTTTTGGACTTTGTTTTGGATCGTGTCCTATTTGCACACAAAAACAAAAACAAATGATTTTAGTACTGGAGTATTCAACGTGTAAGTGAAAAATACAAGTTTTTAAAAAAACTTTTAGTTTGTTACCAGGAAGAAGCTGCTAAAGATGAATAATTTTGGTATTGGAGTATTCAAGTCAAACTTCGGCACAACGTTAGAATGGTGTTTCATGAGCACATTTACATATGCATCTACACACTGTTTTTAATTTTTTATCAGTGAAACACGATTAAAATAGTTTACATCTACACAAAAAGAATAGCGCGTCAAGATTTTTACATCTAGCATTGTATGGGAGAGTAAGTTCAGGCAAACAGTATACACACAATAAGAAAAGCATCTTAACATTTTTACCTGGTTAGATATTGCATCTTCAAACAACAGGTTTTGTATGTCTTCAACTTCAATGTGTAGCTGTTTACATCCTAAAATGTGCCACCCAATGAAAAAACTACACGTGGCACCAAATGATGCGTTAGCCAAACAAGACTTGTCCCAATTAGGTCCAAATTACAGAGGATTACAGGGATTAATGAGAATGCAATTTTAATGTTAAACGGTATCGTTTTGGTTAAAACCGACAACGTTTGGATAGCAATTTGGGATAATTTAGAAATTGATTGGATTCAGCCGTTGATTAAACCTTGTGATCATCGAACGGCGCCATTGCTATCTCAATTTATAACGGAAATTGGACGCGATTGCAGGGAATCATTTGGGAAGCTAGACGTGTGACATTAATTCACGTTGCATTAAAACAGGAGAGCCACGATCCAGAAAACGGCCACGAACACCATTATCGAAGCATGAAGAGAGAGAAGGAATTCTGGAAATATCAAAGTAACCATTCGGAGGCCCTTCTCAATCGATTTGTGTGGCAAACGTGGGCATCAACCAAAGACGTGGAGATAGAAGATCGAAGGCAGGCCCAGCGTCTATAAATAGAAGAGTAAAGCAAAGAGAGAGACCCCCGGACAAAAATTCATATCATCTGACAATTCATACAAAATGATTGCTCAGAGATTTATCGTAGATTAGTGTTTAGATTAGTTTAGAATGGGATCTTTTTGTAAGTTGAAGGCTTATTTGCATGTAAGATTACTTTTAATTAAATTCAAGTTCTCTTATTTTCCTTTAAGTTTTTTCTTACCAAAGAATAGTCGTTTGTAAATCCACTTTTGATTGAATTCAGTGTGCTTATATTTCTGCATTATTCTTGATAGAATCTTAAGAATGTTTGCATACAAGCTTACCTTTGATTAAATTCAGGTTTGTTTATGTTCATTCATCTTTTCTGGTTCGAAGTGTGTCAATTTTTTATTTGGTTGATACCTTAAGGAAAAATCCTCTTAATTGAGGTAATCGAACAGATAACACAGTTACCTGATTTAAATTAGTTGTTTCAAACCAATTTGAAAATAATAATTTCTTTTTTGAAATTAGTTTTTTTCTGGCACGCCCACACACAATCATTTGCCATTTGATTGAGCTAATTCAGCCCAAACAGTAGCATGTGAGCTTCGGAACTCCATATTACAGCATTGCATATCACAAAGTGTTTTCAAAAGTGAAGATTGAAAGAAAAAATGTGAAGATTAAACAGAAATTGCAAGCAATACAATCCTAATGGTTACAGAAGAGAAGATCACATCATCTCAAAAAAGGGCTATCAATTCAAGCTTGACTCTATGTCAGGTTTGAAACTCCATGGAAAACTATTTCGAAAAGTCATTAACAGATGAAATTTTTAATAATACTTTCTCTACGGTCCCATGGTTTTGTTCAATTAATACTATTTCGTGCGACAAAGCTGAGGAAATCGACCATGGTACTGACGGGCACATGGGGCCCACTCCGGATCCCACAGGATGATCCGAGTCATTCAATAATTGTAAAATAAAAAACCCAGTGAGCTTCTAAAAAATTAGCTCAATCCGATATGTGTATGTGCTCGATCTGAACTTCCTGTTTTTAAAAAATCAAAAAAAATGGAAACATTGGATGAAAATGGGAACATCGGATCGAGCGTCTACACATATCAGATTGAGCTGATTTTTGTGTGGGCTCCCTCAGTTTTTATTTTAAAATTATTGAACGGCTTGGATCATCTATACAAGACTCAAGTAAGCACCACATACCCGTCGGTCCCATGGCCAATACCCATGGTTTGTTTCCGTAGCAAAGTCATGAAATATTCAATGGCAATAGTTAGGTCCTTCTGTTTTACCATCAAACCGTTGGTTGAATGGGTAATTAAGGCTCCGTTTGTTTTGATGTAAAATGTTTTTTCAGAAAACAAATTTTAAATGTACTTTATTTTTCGATGTTTGGTTGGTACATGAAAAATGTTTTTCAAAAAATGGGTTATCCAAATGTCTTGGGGAATTTATTTTTTGGTGTTTGGTTGACATTTGAGAAATCATACAAAAAAAAGACCACGAAATAATCAACAGTGGCACCATTTTCAAAAAAGAAATTGATTTTCACACTCCACTTTTTACTGATGGCGCTCTAATTTTAACGTTAAGTTACTAGTAACTTCATGAACAAAGTGAAGCGCCATCAGTAAAAAGTGGAGCGCGAATATCAATTTCCTTTCAAAAATTGACAAATAGTAGAGAGAGAGAGAGAGAGAGTGCTAAAACAGTGAAATTCAATTCAGAGAGAGAGAGATGTGAGAATAAAGGAATTGAATGTGGGCTAGTACTAACGATAGAGAAAACTGAGCAGTAAAAATTGCAGTAGATGATAGAAGGTTCATTTCAAAAAATAACTTACGAAAGATTTAAGGGTAAGTCATTTTCATCCAATTAATGAAAAATGTTTTACTTGTAAAATATTTTCCTCATTTTTTATACAACCAAATATTGAAAAATAGGTAAAACATTTTTATCTAAAATAGTGGAAATTTTTTATCTAAGTAACAAAAGTACAGTTTAGTCATGAATCGCGTGAATTCACCCACAGGTGCTGCATGGGAATAGTACTCCTGAGTCGTGATGGGTATGTGAGATAGCCTATCCATATCTATTTTGACCGGAAAAAAAAAAGAAGATGAGTGATTTTGGCACTCTCCAAATGGACTCCCTAAGGGAGTGGGGTTGATAAGCACCCGATATTGCCAAATAGGGTGCGCTAAGTCCTTAGTTTAAGTTAATTTTGTTGTTATTTTGTTTGTTTTTACTTATTTTTCTACGTAGGGTTTGTTAGTTCTGTTTTGTAGGAAAATCACCTAATAAAGAAACTTTAAAGCATAAAGCGTATCAAGGACATTCAAGAACCCAAAGGTGACCCGACGAGACAAGACCGAAGCAAGGCAAGGACTAAAAACCAAGTGCTGGCAGATAAGCTCTTGGTATTGACACCAGGAGAAAAGTCCTATCGGCTCCAAGATGTCCAGCAGGCAATTCAAGCAGCTTCGGTATTGGTACCTCTGATTGCATCCTATCGGTACCGACCGGCCTTCACACCAGCCTTAACACGCTCGGTACCGGTACCATATCTTGCCTTGTATCGGTATCGAGGGGCTTCGGAGAGCATTTTCAAGGCATCTTTTGAGATATTCCGTGCGCAAACCTTGGAAGAAATAAAAGGAGTGATATTACATTTTACAAAGGGGGATGGTATTACATTTTGTAGATCTAGGATAGATTTTGAATTACTTTTTGAATTGTTCGTAGTGTTCTTCATTTTTTAGCACTTAATATTTAATTTTCTGTCTTAATTAGTTTAGTTTTGCTATTAGTGTCTTCATTAAAGTGGTAACTACTCTTCCGATCTATCATAATCTCTAGCTTATTTCTTGTCTTGTCATTTCAATATGTTAGTTAGATTTTTGTTTGCTTTTATCTCTCTAGATATGAGTGAGTAGTTTTTTCAAGGTTAGGTCATGGGGTGACTAACACTTCATGCCTCATGGCTTGAGTAAAATTGCTTTTCTCACCATAAAGTTTGAATATTTGGTTCGAAAATCGATGTGTAGTTCGAGTTCGTTTGTCAAATCGCACGAGGTGTTAACCTCCTTGATCATGTGTAGGCAAGAACAAGCCTACTTGCCACACATGATACTTGGAACTTTGTCGCACGAGGTGTTTGCCAAATAAATTCTAAAGCTAGCTTGGTAATCGAACCATGTATCTTCCGGGTTGAAAACCTTAATTGTGTGTCTCAAATCGAGTAAATTGATGAGAAAAGTGATTTGACTTGAGTCATGGATGTTAGAATCTCCTAAACCTAGCCTGTCTTTTATTCTAGTTAATTTGCCGTTTAATTTACCCTTTTAATTTTCACCACATAAAGCAAAACAAAGTTGGTTGTCTAAAGGCCGAAAACATTGTTTACTTCTACAAATCCATCCAAGCTGTATTAATTATTCCCTTGGGTACGATTCCGGTCTTCCGGATTATTATGCTTCAAATGACATATTGACCCTACGCTTGGGGTGATCATATTTCGATATATTAACGGATGAAGCAGGGGTTATCAATTTGGAAAGTGTCAAAATCAATTCTAAAAAAAAAAAGACAAGGTCTTTTATCTTAGCAATGGCATTGGCTGGCTAGTCTTTTTCATCTTACAAATTCTACAAGAAAGAGGTTACAAAGAAAAACTTTTCGTCTCTTTCAAAACATGTGAATCATGCACACCTCTTTCTCTACTTGGTTATAGGAAATTCATAAGATAAACACCAAAACAAAAAAGTCTGAGTTAAAGAAAATTGTTAAAAAAAAACACCACCACCTCCCATCTTACATGGACCATGCACGTTGATAATTTGCGGTCTTTATCCAAGGGGACACACCCCTTCGGTGTCACCCTCCAAATTCCATCTCACAAATAAATCCAAAAATTGTTGAGATGGTCCAGCTGTTTGACAGTTGACAACTTTTGTGGCCATAAATCTTTCATAACTCTCCCTTTTTTTTTTTGAAATATATAGTTGAATGTTTACCTTTATTTTAATTGAAGGGTTGGCATGGTGGTCTAAACATGAACTTTGATGCTTGTTCTTTTTCAAGCATTAGGCACTATTAGCTCCTTTAGAGTCGGTCTTTAAGGGAGGTTACCTTGGCTTTAGTTGAATCTCTACTACAAGAAAAAGTATATATTTGCGATGAAATTGAGCGACAAAATTTCATTGCTAAATGAGTATATTAGGCGACGAAAAAATAAATTCGTCATTGTTTTGACAACTTTCGCGATGAAATTATTTTCTCACCAATTATAGCTATTTAGTGACGAACGCCAAATTTTGTCTCTAAATGTACCAATTGACGAGAAAAAATAATTTCGTCTCTATGTACCCATTTGGTGACAAAATACATTTTTCGTCGCCAAAGGGGTACATACATTCGTACGTACGCGCGCGCGTGTGTATATATATATATAGACGAAATAATTTTTCCTCGCCAAATGGTTAAATATTTTTTTCGTCGCCAAGAGATATTTTCATTGGAAAGATACATTTCATTGCCAGTGATACTCCTTTGATGAGGAAAATTGTATTTCGTTGCCAAATTAATTTACCTACGCCTAATCAACGAAATGTATTTCGTCATAGCAAAAATTAACGTACCATGTTATTTATGAATAGATATTTATGACGACAAAATTTATTGAAAGGTTGCATATAAAAAATTATGCTAAGTTAAATATTTTGCTAACGTTTTTTTTCCAAACGTGTAATTACATAGACATTGCACACAGATCCTGTACAAATTTTTGTGTGGGGCTCATTGCAGGTCTCACACAAATAATCTGAGTCATTCATTAAATGTAAAATATTTTTTAATGTGCCCCGCGGAAAATCATCTCAATCCAATACCTATGGATACTTGATCCAATCATCTAACATTTCATTATCCTGAAAACTGAATAAAAAGATTGATAATTGGATCGAGCATCTATAAGTATCGGATTGAGCTGCTTTAAATAGGGACCCATGAAAAAATATTTTACATTTAACGAACAACTCGGATCATTTGTGTGGGACTCTTAGTGGGCCCCATACAAAAATCTATGCACGATCTGTTACCTATTTATATGTGTGAATAACACAATTAGTATATTAATGTTAATGGTACCAGACGATTTGCACTAAGGGGTGTTCCACTAACCCTTCTTTTTTAAAAAGTTGTGTTTCTTCAATTTTCAAATTCAAATATAATGAAAATGAAAAATAATTTTTTATTTTTTTTGCACCGTATAAAAGATCTCAATGAAATCTATCAAATAAGATTCATATTGGTAGGAAAATTATTTGCGTAAACACATGATTTTTTAGCTTGAAATTACATTCCTTTTCTAAAAAGTTCTTTTTCAAGAAACCAGAACACTTATTCCGTACAACAAGATAAAGAGGTTTAATAAATGAATTTTATGTTTTAAATTTAATTGAAAAGTGAAAACATAACAAATAAAAAAAATAGATCTCCTCTTAGTTATCACATTTGACAATAACGAAATCAAAAAGTACCAAATATATATGTTAAACATATACATTATATATTAAATATTTCCAATATATATTGAAAAGTGTGTGTGGTGCAATTGGTTGAAGCCTTGTGTGCACAGGTTTGGTAGGCCAGAATACTTGGGTTCGAAACCCAAGAGACGCAAGTAAGTGGGATTACTTTTTCCATTTGAAAATGTCTTAACAACACGAAATTTTTTGTCTCCAATGGGTTAAAGTTTGCAAGGAAATTTAATTTCGTCATAAAATTGTTAAATTTGGCGAGGAACCAAAAGAAATACTCCGTTGGCGACAAAGAAAAAATTCTGTCACCAAGGTCATTTGTGTGAAACTTTCAGCGATGAATTTGGGACGAAACCTGATGCTTTGGAGACGAAAATAACTCCTTGCCTATTACTTGATTTCTTGTAGTGCCCCGCTAGTGGACAGTGAGATTGGTCTTCGAATTAGTCAATATCCGCATAAATTGGTCTAGACACACCAAAATTATCAAATATAAAAATAAAAAATGTCACCTGGCCTACTTCATCACCAACTCTCTTTTTTTGGGTAATTATCACCAACTTTTTTCTTTGCCTAATTAAAACTATTCCCAACCTTTATGTGTGTGAGACTGTGAGTGGGGTTGTGATTGATGCCTTGATGGCCCGGGGGATCATATCTTTCATGGTACGAGAGTTTAGACAGTTGGTTTTGAATGAAGTTCATGATTTGGACTCGGTATTATAAATCCAAATATCAATGACTTGTAGTTTCAGTTCTTAACTACGAACTCCAATGAAAAAGGATGCAGAAATTTCGTTAACATGGGCCAAATATATGATTTACTAGATTGGAAAATTAAGGCGCGCAAAAGTAAGATTTCCTGTCTTAAATAAACAAAATATGATAGGACTAAAGTGAAAAGTCTAGAACTTTCGAGGGCCTCAAACACTATTTTGTATGGTGAGTGGCAGCAAATTATTAGACGTAAGTTGTTTAATAAAACCGAAAGCGCTGAACGAGGAAAAATAAAGTAAAGCAATTTGAATCCTAAATTTTTTAAGTTGAAAAATTGATTGTTAAAAATATAAAGAGCTAAATTAATACTACAACTTATAAACAAAAGGAGTGTTGTTAGTTGATAGTGTAGCGGTGGTGGTTGTAGCAAAGGTAGAATAGTGGTAGTTGCAACAGAGTCAGTGTGGTGGAATGATGGTGACGATGTTGGCAGTGATGGAGAGACGATGATGGTGGAATGCGGTGATAGTGATGGCAGTAGCAAGCGGTGTTAGTCATGGTGGTGAAAAGTGGGGTGAATGTAGTAGCTAAACTTAAAAAGTATTTAATTGCCGCCATCATGACTCACGTCAGCTTTGGCGCTAAGGCAATTTTGAATTACGAATTTGGGGAGGAAGTAAAAAAATTGAAGGTTATCAATTTTCCTTCTTTAACTAGTCAAAATGGGAAAAGTATTATGGGAAAGTTAAAAATAGACCAAAATTTTGGGACGAATGGAGTAAATATTATTAATATTCTTTATATTTCATCTCATTTGGTTTTCTTCGTAAGAAATCCAATGTATCATTACGTAGGTTGTGTAATTTTCTAACACTCTAGTCTCTTCAGAAAAAAAAAAAAAGACATCGTAAATGTATCGATTACACATTTTTAATCAAGTACATTGCACACCCTCGATTTTGAGTGATTACTCATTGCTCCTTAAGGATCGCCAACACTACAAGAAATTTGGTCTTTGGAGATGAATTGAAATCGTCACAAAATACATGTTTTTTGTTGCCAATAGTATAAGTGACAAAATTAATTTTACCACCTATAGGTTGTCTACGAAAATCACCTGATAGTAACTTTTAGAGACGGAAATTTTCCTCGCCAAAAGTGATCCATTGTAGACGAAATTATTCGTTGCCAATATAAGTAATTGATGCAAGAGCATAGTGAAGCTACTAGAAGGAAAACGAAATTATTCGTCACCAATATAAGTAATTGATGCAAGAGCACAATGAAGCTACTAGGAGGGGGGGAAAAATCGAGGAGGCGTGTCTCAATTCTTCTAATCACATCTTTAATTTTTGGTCAAAGTCTTTTAAGTCATTTCGTTAGTCAAAGAGTCTTCGAGTGGATCGAAGGGTCAAATAGTTTTTCTATAAGCAAAAGGAGTGTAAAGGTTGGTGCTAGTTTCAAGGTTATTTATTTTGACTTGGGAAGATTAAGAGTTGAATCGAGTCGAGTCGAGTATAAATATGTTAGCAAGTCAATACAAAGGAGTTGACTGATTAATATTGAGTTTTAGAGAGAGAATATCTTTTTATCTTCCAAATTATTTGGTATCCCGCGGAATCAATAAAGTATTTGATGACTTTATTCCTGGGTATTCTGAGAATCAACTGGTCTAGAGAATGATTTAATTTTCAGGTATTCGTGTGCGAATTATTTTGATGCCTTTATTCCTTGGTATTCTGAGAATCAACAGGTTTAGAGAATGATTTAATTTTCAGGTATTCGTGTGTGAATCAATGGATCTTAACTCGTGCTAATTTTGTATTTCGTACGTTTGCGATGTATCAGTAATCGGTGATGAAGTTTTTCGTTGCAAAAGACGTTTTCATAAGAAAAAATAATCCCACTCTTTTATGTCTCCTATGTTTTGAACTAGGTCTTCATACACAAGCCTTCAACGTACTGCACTGCACACACATTTCAATATATATTTGAAATATGGGGAAAAAATCGAAATGGTCCATGTAATTTAGTGTTTGTGTTAACTTGGTTCCTGCAGTTTGAATTGGCTCAATTTACACTATGTAGTTCCATTTTGTTTCAACTTGGTCTAATTATTAACGGTTGTTAGCCTCCTTTAACCCCAGACACAAATGAGTCCCTTTTCTAGTAAATTACCGAACCCTTTCTTCTCTAACCTCGTAGACCTAAAACCTTTTCCTAAAAAGCAAAACGGAGTCAATCTTTTCTAAAAATCGGGTTCTCTAGCTTGTGTTCTTTTTTCTAAAATATTTGAACTGTTCTTCCGATATTCAAGAGGTGACCAGACACACCTAAACTCTATGCCCGGTAGAGACTCTAAGTTTTTTTTTCTAAACCCCTTTTGTGGCCCGAACCATAGCCAGACCAGATTCTCCTTTACCCGGAGATGTGTAGGCAGCTTGATGAAAACTCTGTCTTTTTTTAAAATAAAACCCACTTCATTTTCTAAAATTCAAACATTTTTCAAAAATATCTGAACCCCTTTTATAGAACACAAAAGTACTCCTCATTTTTTCTTTCTTTTCAAGAACCACGTCGCAATCTATAGGAATCGGATCACTTATCCAGGCTCTAATCCCTCTCGCTCTTTCCCCCCAAAGGCAAATGAGACACGTTTTGGTTGAAGGTAAAATCCCAGGCGTGACAAATGGAGAATGGAAGCCGTGAAAAAAAATGGGGAATGAAACAATGAGGCTATGTGTTTTGACCCAAAGAGGAAAGAGACGAGATATAGGGAGTGCACTGCTCGGGGAGTGGTGTGCTCCGTCCTCTTCATTGTCCTTGACTTGTTTCAGAGGTATATTAGGACAAGAGGAGAATGGCAGATTACGATTTTAACCCTAAAAAAAGGGGCCCATTCCTGTATGGGGTTGACGAAGTCTAACAGTAGTTAGTAATTGGACCAAGTTGGAACAAAATAAAAACTACAAAGTGTAAATCGAGCCAATTCAAACTACAGGGACCAAGTTAACACAAAGACTAAATTAGAAGAACCATTTCGATTTTTTTTCCCTTGAAATATCTAATATATAACATATATTTAACATTTATTTAAACATCTTTTGTCACCAAAGGTACCCAACCATTTTTGTCACCAAAAGCATCAATTTTTCGTCACCAAAGATACCTATCTTTTTTTTTTGAACGACAAATTTTTTTTTTTATTAACCTTTGAAAATGTTATAAAAATTAACCGGAACTAGGAGAGAACATAAACACCTAAAGGCCCTGAATCACATGGTGCTCCAGGTGTCCAGGAGCCATTGATAATTTTCCCTAGATTCTAATGAGAGTAAATAAAATTAAATATAAGATCTAGAGAATGGGCCCATCACCTGGTTTGAACCCAAGTCATTGGGAGGGGCCATGCCCAAATTGCTTCCAATATTGACAAAAAAAATCTCCGAGGAATGTGTGGAAAACCCGGTTCTATTTGGGTCCATAATTGTTGTGGTTGACTATAAAATAATAATACGCAATTGAGACTGTAATCATATATTATAAGAAAATTGATTTCGACACTTCAATTTTTATCATTGATACTTCACTTTGTGTGTTAATCATGTAAGAAAATAAAATTAAAAGTGATATGTTATTGACTAACTTTGAAGCATCAAAATCACCTCCCATATTATAATTGGGAATAATAAAGAATGTCCCATCATATTTTCCTTTATAAAAGTACTATCGGATTGCAATCAAAATCAACCTTCAAAAAAGGCTATCGCTATCCCGTGGCAAGATTTTCAATTGTCATTTGGCTAAACAATCCATACAGTTACTGTATGCATGGTAGTGGTTAGAGAAAATGCCAAATATAGCAATTTTACTGGTTTGCAGGGGTAATTTTTTAATATCTTATGATTAAATTTGTATAATTAATTGAGATTTTAACTTATATTTTAGACATTTTCCAAGTGACTGGGGGTCAAGAATTAAGATAGTTTAATCGAATACTCGTTGCTGGGCAAAGTTGCTGCCACTGGGTCTGTAAACAAGTCGAGCCGAGTAGAGCTTTATCGTGTTCAAACTTGTTTATTAAGTTTTTAACGAACCCGAGCTCGAACTCAGTGAAAACTTAACGAGTTGAGCTCGAACTGAGCAGGCCTTGGCTAGACTCGAGCTCGAGTTTGTTCACGAGTCTCAACGGATCAACGAAAAATGTATATATATCCTCGCTGGCTTGCATAGGCCTAATACAACCAAAAATATTTTAATTGTGAAGGTATATATATTTCATTTTCCTATGGAGGCTCGGGTTGTACTGGTGTACGTATGCTCTCACCTACATTGGTTGACTAGAAAGTAAAAACGGAAAGAACGAATTATGAAATAATAATAAAAACCCTAAACTTAAGTATATATATACCCTGGCTAGCGAGCTGACTCGAGCCAAGCTTATCCTAGCTCGAGCTCGGCTCGTTTACAAAACGAGCTAAAAAAATCTACTCAAACTTGTTCGTTTAACTTTCGAGCCGAGCTTGAATGAGCCACTAATGAGCCGAGCTGCGAGCCGCTCAGTTCATTTGTAGCCCTAGCTACCACTACCACCACTGCTGAAAGAACTGGAGCCTACCAACATCATTAAAGTTAACACTGTTTATCGCCGTCGAAGTCCATTTAATCCACCACAGATTGGTGATGATTGAGCCAAAAATGCAGGAGATTGGGAGATCTTATCTCTAAAAGAGAAACTCAGATCTACAAGGATAGTAGAGACCCGAGAGAGAAGAAGAGAACGAGGAAGGGGATGGTGTGGGCAGTAGTGGAGATACTAACGGGCTAGTCGCACAAAACCCAAACCAGAAATCGCAAAAAAAAAAAAAAAATTGCACAAAACCCAAACTAGGAAAACAGTACAAAAAAGGTTTAAATAGTACCTCAAATCGCACACTAGAAATCGTACAAAACCGAAACTAGAAATCGATCCACAACTGAAATCGAGCAACAAAAAAATCGCACAAATCGCGCACAATAACACAACCCAGATTTTCGTAAAGCGAAGAGGAGATGAAGAGAGTGTATGAGGGAGGGTAGAAAGGTAAACAAAGAAAGTGTTTTGGGTCGGATGAGCTATTGCGAGCTCGCAAAGTAGCCAAATTTTATGGCCACAAATCCGGCTTCGCTGGAATAAAAGAAGGGAGATGAAGTTATAGATGGGTGCATTGGCTTTCCAAACGGTGCCAAAACTGTCCCTTCTGGGACTCATTCGGGTGTATTGCCTTATACACCCTTCACATACGGTATCCAATCGGGCTCTTAATGTCCTCGGATTATATTAGCTTTGACAATGGATCTGTGAGTTCTTATGCAACAGCGGTGGTAAAGCCTAGCAGTTGCGACTGCAGTGGCACGAAGGGATGTTGAGCTTTAGCTATAAGTGGGAATCTTCCACCGTACTCCAGACACATCCACAAGTGGACTGATGATCTCTATCAACGTTTCTGTCAATTTTGGCATGATTTTTATATTATGTTATTTTTTCTTATTTTGTTCAGATCTTTTGGATCGTTTGTTGTATTTTCTGTTGTTATTGTAGTTGTAATCTTTTCATTTTAATATAAATGAGATAATCTTATTCGTAAAACAAAAATAAGGAGGCGTTTCTGCCAATGAACAAGCTGTAGACTAGCACAATTTTTTGGTTGTCATAATTCAATTTTTTTCCATGTTTGTTATTTTTTCCCCAAACTTTTATGTGATATTGGTTAGTCTCAATAAGAGAATTTGAAAACGTAAAAAAATTATGACTTTGTTGAGATTAATTGAAAAAATAAAAAATTGTGAAATTTACACAAATATTTTTTGAAATATTCAAAAAAAATCCAAAAATTAACTTTTTGAGCTTTTTTTTGGATATTTCCCAAAATACTTGTGTAAAAATATAATTTTTTACTTTTTTAATTTCTCTCGTCAAGATAAACCAATATCACGTACAAGTTTTATGTAAAACTAATAAACGCAAAAAAAAAAAATTTAAATAAGGACAATGTAAAAAGTTGTGATCAATAATTATTTGGAGTATATCATTTTCCCTTATTAATTCATTACTAAAACAATAAATGACACTCACTCAGATTTTTTGTGCACAAATCGTGCACAGATTGTGATGTGGAGCCCACTCCAGGTCCCACATAAATGATCCAATCCATTCATTAAATGTAAAACATTTATTCAAGGGTCCCCACAAAAAATTAGTTCAATTCAATACCTATAGGTACTTAATTCAATCATCTAACTTTTTATTATCTTGAAATCTAAATGAAAAATTAGATGATTGGATTGAGCACTTATATGTATCAAATTGAGCTGATTTATCGCAAAAACCATCAAAAAAATATTTTACATTTGGCTCCGTTTGTTTGGACGTAAAATGTTTTCCGGTAAAATATTTTACCTATTTTCTGGTGTTTGGTTGTGTAAAGAATGAGGAAAACATTTTACATGTAAAACATTTTTCATCAATTGGATGAAAATAACTTACCCTTAAATCTTCGGTAAGTTATTTTCCGAAATGAATCCGCTGCCTTTTATTGTAATTTTCATTGCTTAGTTTCCTCGATCGTCAGTCCTAATCTACGATCAATTCTAATAATCTCATATTTCTCCACCGTTTAAGCTCTCCATCTCTCTTTGTACACTATTTTGTCGATTTCTGAAAATATTTTTAAGTGTCAACCAAACACCGGAAAATAAAAGTTTGAAGTTTGTTTTCTGAAAAAACATTTTACATGGAAAATATTTTACATTGTAAAATATTTTACGTCGAAACAAACGGAGCCTTAATGAACGGATTGAATCATTTGTATAAGATCCAGAGTAAGCCCATACTGTAATCTGTACATTGTTGCTGTGTGATAACCATGACTGCCCAAAATAGTAGTACTACTAGTAGTAAAAAAAATGTAGACGGGTAAACGGGGGATCCGAAATACGGAGCAATACACTCGTCCAGGGCCCAAACTTTATTTCAGAAGTACGGAAACATGCGGGGCCCAACTGACAAACCCTACTTTTAAATTTCCCTGTTTTCCGCTTCTACCCTCCCAATTTGCAGTCCAGTCCCAAGGAGCGTGGAAGTGCACGTGAGAGTTCCACAAACACATGAACTATTTTTGACAGCCTTATAGTTTATCTTGAATATCACTTTCGTCCCTATATTTCTTAATTATAGCTTTGACAATCATGAAGCTTTAGTCAAGTGCAGTAGCAACCATTAGTCAATGATTGCCATCAGATAGGTTAGATTTTAGAGTGAGTTTGAACTAAATTAATCAATAATGCTAGAGTCACACCTCTAAGCCACTCCCCAACCACTCTTGTTGAGTTTGCATTCCAATTCAGCTCGATTTAAAAAAGAAGGTAAAATTAAAATATGATCATACCAACGCAACTGCCACGAATCACTACCACCATTAGTGCCTTCCATCGGAGCTCCGTCAATGACCAACAAATCTATTATAGAGCTCTACCGTCCACCGACGCCGAGGCTTTGGATCCATGGACAAGACCAAGCACGGGTCACCTGTCAGGTGGGTCCCATCCATGGACCTATGAAAAGCTCTCTCTCTCTCTCTCTCTCTCTCTCTCTCTAACCTTGCCTCTGTTCTCTTTTTGCCAATACACATTAAACACCAATGGTTCTCAAAACCCAGTCGGGCATTTGGGTTCATTTGGGCCTAATGCCATCATTTTCTTGGGAAAACTCTTAAGTGGATTGGGATATTGCCGAAAAAATGTACTCGGCGATTTGTTCGCTGGCAATGGATGGGGAGTGTGGGGGCCACAGAGAGTTTCGTGGGTCCATGGATAAGACCCATGTGATAAGTTACCCATGCTTGTGCTTGGTCTTGTCCACGGATTTGAAGCCTCGGGTGGACGACAGAGCTCCAATGACAAATTTATTGGTAATCGGCGGAGCTCCGGTGGAAGGCGCTGATGGTGGTAGCGGTGTGTGGCAGTCGCGGTGGTGATGGTGTTGGTTTGGTCGTCCTCTCTCTCTCCCGTCTAGAACTAGTTGAATGTATTTTGTTTTTAGCATCTTTTTCTTTCAAAATGGGCTAAGTTGGCATGCAAACTCAAAATGAGTGGTTGGGTGAGTGGCTCAGAGGAGTGACCCTAGCATTATTGTAAATTAATCATCCATAAAACAATTAAATTACGTATGAGTTCGACTTTCACCTTTGGAAAACAGTTTAATGATTTACACAGATCTATCATATATTTTAGTTTGCAAATGAAAAATATTCCCTTAATAATTCTATAGATTGTTAAAAAAAAATTTTTGTTTAAAAGTCCAAATACGAAGGAAAACTCTTTCGAATATTTATAATTTAACTCTTTAAGCTTTTATTAGCTTGATATTTGGATAGTTATTACACTTAGTATTGAATTTCTTAACTTATTAGCGACATGTGAACCGGGCGTACTACTTCCCAACCTTTTGCGGATCTTGCTTCTCTTATATATGATTTTTTTGACTTTGGACAATCATTTGTTGTAATTAATTTGGTGCAAATTGTTAAACTTAACCTTAGATAAACTTTAATAATTACCTTAATATAGGCACTTTATTATTGCATTTTGACATGACTTTGATCATCTTTTGACAAAACTGTTTATATTATCTAACCATTTGAGAAATGTTCCTATAATGTGAGATACCCTCATGTGATCCTCTATGTGATGTAAAATAGGAGTCAGAATGATTCTATTTGTCAGTATTTCAATTTTTGGGTCTCGGTTTGTTTAGAGTTCATGCCAAAAAGCTAAATCAATAGGAAATTAGTAAGAAACATATTTTATCACAAGCAAAATTCAAATTTTAATTGAAAAATAAATCATAAAATAAATTTGACCGTTTGTTTCTCTTCCAAAAAATTTGACTTGGTGGTCAATTCTTTATCAATAAAACACATGAAAGCATACAAGTAAATGACTCAAACCGCGAAATAAAATTAAAGAGTCCCATTATGCATCACACGAGAGATCATCATGCGAGGATCTTGATTCAATTCACTGGGGAGATACTGTTATTTCCATAATTATCTGGGCATCTATTTTCAATATCCTTTTCCCAAATATAGACCAAGAAAGACAATTGTTTTTACTACTACTGGCAGTTTGTTACACCGTACGGGGGGAGAGAGAGAGAGAGTAGGAAAAGAGGGGTGTGCGTGAGCTGTGCGGTGGTGTGTTGTAAGTAGAAAGTGGGCTCCACCACCCATGTGCCCCTCCTTCTGTCTCCACCAGCTCCTGCCGCTCAATGATTAGAGAGCTCTGTTTCCCTCCTTCCTCCCTCCTCTCTCTCTTTCTCTCTCTCCTCTAACACCCATCCATCCACCCCTCCCTATCGCACACCAAAGCTCGTCCCCTGATACTACTCTCCTACTACTACTTACTCCATCATCACACTACCATAATAATCACTTGATTCAGATTCTCCATCCAATACTCTCTCTCTCTCTCTCTCTCTCTCTCTCTCTCTCTCTCTAGATATAAACTTGCTTGTGTGAACACATATGTCAACATCAGATGGAGGAGCAGCCGCAGCAACAGCAACTAACGGCGTCACTAACGGCGCAATAATTGAGAACCAGCAGCAGCAACGGAACAACAACAACGGAGCCCTAACAGTGAAGAAGCCCCCGGCGAAGGACCGCCACAGCAAGGTCGACGGCCGGGGCCGGCGCATCCGCATGCCGATCATCTGCGCCGCCCGCGTCTTCCAGCTGACCCGCGAGCTGGGCCACAAGTCCGACGGCCAGACCATCGAGTGGCTCCTCCGCCAGGCCGAGCCCTCTATCATCGCCGCCACCGGCACCGGCACCACCCCCGCCTCCTTCTCCACCGTCTCCGTCTCCCTCCGCAACAACTCCTCCTCCTCCATCTCCGCCTCCCTCGACCACAAACCCTCCTCACAAATGCCCTTCCTTCTCGGCAAACGACTCCGCTCCGACGACCACGACCACGACGCCGTCAATAAAGACACCGTCGACACCGTCTCCGCCGCCGCGGCAGCTGGCGGTGGATTCTGGGCTATACCCGCGCGGCCCGACTTCGGCCAGGTCTGGAGCTTCGCGGCGGCGGCCCCGCCGGATATGGTGGTCCCGACCCCTTCCATGGCGGCGCAGCAGGCTTCGTTTTCCGGGAGATTCTTTCAGCAGCAACCCATGGGGGAGGCGTCGGCGGCTAGGGTTGGGAATTACCTCCCGATAGCTCAGGGACACCTCAATTTGCTCGCTTCCTTGTCCGGTGCACCGCCGCAGTCATCCGGCCGGAGAGAAGACGATTCGCGCTGAGAATTTGATGGAATTGGAGTGTGTATTTCGATTTGTTGTCGGTATATATAATTATATTTATATGTATGTTGGTTTTATGTTTTGTGTGTGAAGATGAGAAATGGGTAGTAATCTAGGGTTAGGGTTTTAGGTTCAGTGAGTGCTTTGGGGTTTCATGACCTCTATTGTAGATTAGGGTTTTACCACTTTGTTTCATTGCATATTCCCTCAATGGGGGGTTTTAGGTTTCATTTGTTAAGGGTGTGGGTCTTGATGGAGGAGGAGGAGAAAATGTTGTATTTGTGATTGGGAAGTTGGGGGAAGTTCCTGTTCGCTTTCGGTTCTAAGCGATTAAGGTGTGGGTTGTTTGGGAAACTAGATTTTAATGGACATTTGTTCATGCTTACGGTGGCAGAAACCACGGTGGTTTCCTTTCGATTGAGATTGTGGCAAGTTGGATATGATGCTTGTGAATTGGGTTTGAAGAGGAATTGTTCAGAGTATCCAACTTAATCTTCTCTGCAATTCAGCGTGCAAGCTTCATAATTCGTTTGATTAGATGTTCTTTTGGGGTGTTGATAATGCAAAGCTCTACACAAAAGTTCATCTAGTGAGATTCAAGTTTTCTCTGGTTAATGGGGGGCTTCTTTGCTAGTATTGGGTAACTGGCAGAGAAGATTATGGGTGATTTTGGTGGTTTTTGAATGCGTTCATTTTCCACCCAAGGTTTGCTACTGTGGCTGGTTGTTTATTGATCTCTCCTCTGCTTTTGCTGTCCAAGGTTGTCAAATGCTCTCGAAAGGTTGCTGTGTGAAAGCAAAATGCTTGTGTTATTCTCCGTAAGAACTCTGTCTCGAACTTCTATTTGGTATTCATCCTAGGCATTTCATTAAGTTGTGAGCGTGGAAATAATGTGTTCTCTTGTATTTAAGTGGATTGTTTTTGGGTGACTATGGTGTGAATAAGAAGCCCATCTGTTTTGTCTCAATATTGAGTGCGCTGTTACCTTCTGCTTAATGTAACTATTAGTTTGTTTAGTTTCAAGTTATTGGTTAAGCCGTTTCATTTTCTGGTGTTACTCTTGTTCAGGGTTTATCAGAATGTGCTGGTCCTATCTTGTTGCTCCATGTAGTTTTGATTGCTCGGGGTAAGTTGTATAAACAGTGGCGGACGCAGGATTTGGACTCGGCAAGGGCTGAATCATATGTATTTCTACATAGTAACAAAGATAGAGAATGGCGGACGCAGGATTTGTACTCGGCAGGGGCCGAATCATATGTATTTCTACATAGTAACAAAGACATAGAATCCAAATATATTTGCAACTATCTAGTTCTGAGAATGAGATGAAATCGTGTGTTCATACGTAACCGCTATTCAATATTGTACCTATGACCAAAAAAACGGTAGATAACTTGAAATTTTAGGAGGTTTTTTCACACATATAGAAACTTTATTAAGTTTTTTTCTCGAGAGAAACTTGCAGAGGCAATCTCCTATAGAACTTTTCCACATTAACCTCAAAAACTAGTGTAATTAGTGGGAGCATTTGGAGTTGTACAGGGGCCCGGGCACCCCGTAGCACTGCCCTGTGTCCGCCCGTGTATAAACTAGCTAACTGAAGGGTATATTTCTTGTTAACAATCTGCGTACAACAGTTTGGACAATGTTTTGGTTTGACAGATTGAGGGCTTAAGTGGCAACATTAAAATGTTTGATTTGCTCTCTATGGAGAATTCAAGTACTGGACCTCCGACAACTTCGTTTTAGATTCGTTTGTTTTGAAACTTGCAATGCTTACATTATGTGTTGCTTCAGTGGAGGTAAGACTACTTCAGTTTGTGTGGTTGTCATGGTCGTCTTCTTGACCTTATTCGAACTTGGAATTAATGGTAATGGTACATTATCTTGTGTAAATTGTAATACAAGGTGGAAGATCATTTTATCCTTGGTACTATTCTGTTCAGATTCCTGTTATTGATGATGCTATTTGGTAGTATTTTCCTCCTAAAAGGGAGGGATACAATGTGCGGGTTAATGACTGTTTGCAAAGAATAGGAACTTCTTTGCTTCTTTTTGTTGTAGTCTGCCTACTACTTTTTGTTTCTCATTGTTCAGAAGAAGTGTTGTGAGGGATATTCTGGAAGTGGAAATTTCCTGTAGGGGGCTGGATGAGAGGATAATACTTGTATAATATCCCATTTGGGAGCATACCTTTGGATCACTGACTTCTAGTTGAGTCAGAATCATGGCTGCTTTTTGCATCCTATTAATTATTGCTACCTTCTTCTTCTTGGGTTTTTTTCCCAGCTACTACTCCCTGACATTTTTGGGGTTAGTTTGGTTTTCAGCTACACAGGCAAATCTACCTTGCTCAATTTAGACTATTTAGTCCAAGTTTTCTGGTTGGTAAAGTGACATTTATTTGAGATGTTGATGGCTTAGGTACTTTTACTGCCTTTCAATCTTATGTTTTCTTGTGCTTCCATTTTGTTTCGATCATCGTTGGAAAATTTTAACTTATTTGGCCTTCGTTTCACTGGAGCCTCAGAAGTAGGTAACTCATTTGCTATGACTTATTTTTGCTGTCTTGTTCATCATTTTCTGTAGATTTAGTCGACTGATAGGATATTAGAGGTTGTGTATTGGACGATGGAGTTGTGGAATGGTTCATGGAGAGGAAGGGAAACATTTGAAGAAACTAAAAGGGTTTTTATTGCAAGGATGCATTGATGATTCTTTTGTTACTCTGGGGAATTCTTTCGCATATGGGAACCTCATTGCCCCTTGGCAGAGCCTAAGGCCCTGTTTGGAAATTATGAAAAAGTTAGGAAAAGAGAAGGAAAGTTTGAGGAAATTTACCGTTTATTTTTTTTTAAAGAGGAAATTTACTGTTCATAAGCTTTAGTTTGGTTATTTTCTTCTCTTTTTCCTCTCAAGCAAAAGAAGAAATAGGTAAAATTTTATTTTCTTTCCTTTGGTTCCAAACAAACACTAAGGCTAGTTGGGCAAAGCTGCATTGGGATATTTTGGGGAGCTGGCAAGTTTGTTGCTATGTTGTTCGAATTGCTTATGTTGTCTTGGACAAAGCAGATAGTGGGTGATAACTTAGTATTCGGAAATTAAGGTTATGAGTGGCATATTATGCTTATGTTAGTACGGAAAGGTAATCAATCATGTTTTAGAAGAATAGTTTAGCAACCTTGTCATTCAACTCCAAGAATTGTATCCTGTCTGTGCATAAATTGTTTGGGCCCAAACTCTACATCCTATGGGAGAAGACAAGCAAGCAACTCATCATCAAAAAGTAGAGATTGTGTGACTTCAAGGGGAAAAGGAAAGAGAGGAGTGTAGTTATAAAAATCACTATCGAATGAATTGGAGTGCGGCCAAAAGGATATATACATATTAATTTTGTTTTTTAAGCTCGTTCCATGACAGTGTTTGTGTTATCTATGTGACTTACCACCACTTGCCCTCAAAGATTTGGCGAGTTTCGATATTCGATCAACAATTTGACATGGCACGTAATTGGTCTTCATTATACCACTTCTTTCTTTCTTTTCTTTTTTTTCTTTTTTATATATGGGCATTCTCCATCTTACAATTTAGTACAAACATCTTGCATTGTCCTACCATTTTGATGATTGACCAACTTTTTTAGTTTGTGGTTGATGTATAAACTTCTTTGTTAGAGAATCGGGGACCATAGTTGCTTAGGAACGGGCAAATTCTTTGAGCATTTCATTCCTCTCGTTTTCATCTTCACAAATAGATGTTGAAGACTTGAAGTTCGAACAACTGTGATTTCTATTGGATTGAACTAACCTTGACTTGGCCTGGTTTTTCTACCGGTGGGTCTTTCTTGCCCGGTCTGTATCGGTCTAGATTCTAGATCCGGATTGATATTTTGGCTTTCCAAACTACAATTGTTAGTTATTTATATTTGTTACTTGATATTGATTTTGATTTTGCTTTTATTTTGTTTATAGGTTGCTCGAGCTCGTTGCCCAATATTTTGGATAAAAACGTGATTTGAAAGAACTGCGAGGTCAAAATACGGAATTACTCAAAGCTGGAGTGTCAACTAATTAATACGCGAAGTTTGAAGGGCCATTATGCAATTAGTTCATTAAGTTAAAACCCTATTTAAACAACTAAGGCTCCGTTCCAGAACGGATATAAGTTCTTATTTTTTGTCCAATAAGAAGGATTGTTCCACAACCCTTTGAACAATTACTTATTTTTTGAGAAGATAATTTTAAGCTCAAAAATCATGTGCTTACGCAAATAATTTTCCTATCAATATGGATCTTGTTTGATAGATCTCATTGAAATCTTTAATACAGTGCAAAAAAATTGAAAAATTATTTCTCATTTACGTTATTTTTGAGTTTGAAAATATGAAATAAGCTGCTTATTTGAATTTTGTGGAACAAACCTTCTTATTTTTCTTTGAGAAGTGGCAAAATAAGTACTTATTTTTTAAGAAGGTTTCTGGAACGGAGCCTAATACTCACTGCCTTCGAGAGTCAGTTTTTGGGGAACGGAATCAGACGGCTGCGGAACGGGGCAGCTTGTAGGCGTGGACTTGCCGTGGAGCGACGGACGTACGAAGCCAACAGTGAACAAGCAAAGTTCTTGTTGTCATGGAGGCTAAATCAAGATTAAGTTGTCTCTTTCCTATGAGCGGCTAAATCTCTTTCTAGGGTATAGATGAAGCTCGAACTCTGAGTAATACTATCTATGTTTTGATTTAGGTTTTATTATTCGAATCGTGGTTGTATGATTATTCAGGATTTATTACTATTGTTCTTTCCACCAAATCGTGTGCATGAATTTTTAGGTTTTATGCACGTTCATACAACGGTTTTAATTGTTTTGTGATAACTGGTTAGATGGATTATACTACGTAAGACGAGTCATGCTGGTAAGACGATCCGTGCTTGATTAGAGACGGTTTGTGCTGATGAGACGATTCGTACTAGGCGGAGATAGTCCATACCGATTGGTGATTCATAAATTATTTTTAGAAGATATCGCTAGGGCTTACAATCCTACGGTATCCGGATTGATTCGAATAGTTAACTTGTAATCGAAACATATTTAAGTTATGAGGTGAAAGAGCGGATTCGAAACCCTAGAACTTCTTCCCATCAATTCTTTTCTGTTTGTCTATCGTCTTTAATTTCAGTTCAATAGTTTTAAGGAACCAACAATCAATCAATCTTTTTCTCGGATTAATATAGAAATTAATTGAAATATCTGTAACTTAGCCTTATAATCCCTGTGGAGCGATACTCGGAATACTTACCACTGTTCATTTGAGTACTAGTAATTGTTTCGTTTTATTAATTAGTTTTGGTACGGAAACGACCCGATCAGTTGTGCCAGCAGCTTCGGTCGCGTTTGGGGTACTGTAGCTGAGAGTTTTCGGTATCCAGATTTCATTTGTGCTTTCTCGAGTTTGAGCTGTGGTCCCTTGGGATTCTCTATTAGTTGGACCTAAATTGGTTGCTAATCTAGCCGTTTCGTCGGTCTTGCTTTTGCAGGGGGTGCCTGTGTCGAAGTCTTGATAGTTTTGGTTCATTTTTGTATCTTTAATGGAGTTTGTATTGCCTTCAGGCTTGTTATGAAATGGAATTGACATTTTCAAAAAAAAAAAAAAAACTAACCTTGACTTCGTTCAATAACCACTAGGTAATAAGAGTATCTCGTAATTACCTTTTTTTTTTTTTTTTTGAAAGAAAAAAAAAAACTAACAAAACCCTAAACATTTTGCTGAAGAGAAAACCCACGGCATTAATTAGGTCTACGGACAACATTTGAACGGGCGTTCCGAGAATCAGTGGGCCAGAGTAATGGTGTAAGGCCTGTAAGCTCATTTATCACCGTTGCTAGCCCAAGGGTTTTCATGCGTACACGTGAGCGGGAGCAGGAGTGCGAGTGTGAAAGCGTCTCTGAATCGCATCTCAAATTCTAAAATCCACAAGATCTAAGATTAAGAGCGCAATCGGCATCGCAATGCGAGAATTGAGAGCGAAAGCATTAGCATTTTTGAAGAATCGTGAGACTATAGGGTGTTTAATAACCCAAATTCAACACTTAAAACTAAATAATTAAGTAATAAGTGATTAAGTAGGTCTGATAACTATATTTTACATTGTGCCTCTTAAAATTTAGGCTAAAACTTGTACTATATTTTACATTGTTTAACATATTAAGTGCCTCTTAAAATTTAGGCTAAAACTTGTACTAACGGTTGTTATTGAACGGCTTATTAACCTTTTTGGTTCTCAAAGTATCACAAAAATCTCATTTTGGTCCCCAATAAACACATTGGAGAACTTGAGTCCCCAACATTATTAAATGTGTACCAATGTAGTCCCCCACCCCTCACGCAGTTACCCTAGACGTCAAAACCAAGGGCATGTTTGTCATTTCCCTCCCCCAACCTCTTTATTCTCTACAGCACCTATTAGGGTTGGGAAAATCACTTGTTCCTCGTGGAGGGAGAGATTCACGGTTTGTTCGGCTAAATAAGCCACTTGACTTATTTTTTTGTTCTTTTTCAAATTTTTCACATTTGTTAATTTTTTGGGGATTATTGCTTCTTCATGATAAGAGGAATCTAAAAAGTAAAAAATTACGATCGAAATTTAATTTTTTTTGAATAAAGAAAAAAATAGCCCAGTCGAGCGCTGTGCTGGCCCTAATCCCTCTAATGAGGTGCGCCGATCCGTGGGCCTAGGAGCACGCCGTCACAGCCCTACTGAGAGGTTGTTTGGCTAAATAAGCCACTTGATTTTTTTTTTGTCCTTATTCAAATTTTTTTCTTCATTTATTAGTTTTTTGCCAATTTTTTAGGGATTAGTGTTTCATCATGACAGGAGGAATATAAAAAGTAAAAAATTACAATAGAAATCTAATTTTTTTTGAATAAAGACAAAGATAGCCCAGTCGAGCGCTGTGCTGGCCCTAATATCTCTAATGAGGTGCACCGATCCGTGAGCCCAGGAGCACGTTGTCATGGCCCTACTGAGGGGTTGTTCGGCTAAATAAGCTAAGTAGCTTATTTTTTTTGTCCTTATTTAAATTTTTTTCGCATTTGTTAATTTTTTGAGAATTTTTTGGGGATTATTGTTTCATCATGACGAGAGGAATCTAAAAAGTAAAAAATTACAATTGAAACATAATTTTTTTGAAAAAAGACAAAAATAAGCTAATTTTTTCTTCTTTATTCAAAAAAATTAGATTTCGATCATAATTTTTTACTTTTTAGATTTCTCTTGTCATGAAAAAGCAATAATCTCCAAAAAATTGGCAAAAAACTAACAAATGTGAAAAAAATTGGAATAAGGATAAAAAAATAAGCCACTTGGCTTATTTAGCCGAACAATCCCTCAGTAGGGTCATGACGACGTGCTCCTGGGCCCACGGATTGGTGCACCTCATTAGAGGGATTAGGGCAAACACAGCGCCTGACTTGGCTATTTTTGTTTTTATTAAAAAAATAGATTTTGATCTTAATATATATATATATACTCCCTCCGTCCCTTTTTAATAGTCCAGTATTCCATTTTGGGCTGTCCCTTAATAAGTGTCCATTTTGTAAAGTTAGTGGGTAAAAGTTGGTGTATTGTCTATTTTGTCCCTAAAAGTAGATTCCTTTTTGAAAAGTTAGTGAGGAAAAGTGTAATGATGATGGATAAGTAGGGAAAGTGGAGGAAAAAGTTGATGTGAAAGGTATAATGATGATGTCTTTTTAATAAGTTGAAATTACGAAGTAGGACAATTAAAAAGGGACGGAGGGAGTATTTCTTTTGCTATGAAGAAGTAATAATCTCCAAAAAAATTAACCAATGTGAAAAAAAATTGAATAAAAAAAAAAAAGGCCATGTGGCTTATTTAGCCGATAACTCTTGAATCTCTCCTCCCACGAGGAACCAACGTGGCCTTTTAGTTTTCACTTTTTGCCTTTTTGGCTTTTGGGATTATGATCAGAATATATTTTACATTTGGTAGAGTGTTTTGACGATATGTGCAGAATGCATTTTGCAGTAAGAGTAGTGTTTGGAAGATATAGAATGAAAATGAATTATGGATTGATTTTTTACTATGTTGCCTCCGGTTATTAATAATGGTGTATAATGTATATAAATAATGTTTGGGCTCAATTTATTTAAAATTTAATTCCGAAATTCTGCTATGTACATGAACTGGTGTCGCCCGTTTTTTTAATTATATTTTTATTATTTCAATTATTGTTTGTTGTTACTTTTCCATCAAAAATGTTTTTGAAAGTAACGGAAAAATCAAACAGTACAAGAAGCGATAGAATTTATAAGGGTTTTGCTAGAGAATGTCCAGTGGGCATTCACAAGAAGACAAAAGTAAATACTTTTTCCCATCTCTTCACCCCGTGTCAGACCCTCTGTCACAGGTCCACTTCTACTATTACGAAAATACCCCCGCTTGGGCAAAAAATATCCGAACCTATTTTATTTTTTCTTTATTTAATTAATACTAATGTTTATACTCTGTATCTTTTTTATTTATTTAAAATTATTTAAGTGTTTCAATTTTCAATCCAGTTGAATTGGTGAAAAGATCTTGTTTTTTTTATAATTTTATCTTTAATGGTCATTATGAAATTTTGAACTCGTAGAATCAAATATCTCTTAGGACTAATCAACGAGAGTCCTAAAGTTAAAATTTAATTATGGCCATTAATGATAAAATGATTAGGAAACTAAAATCTTTCCATTGGTTCAAACGGATTGAAATTTGGAACACTTAATTTTTTAACTATATTTTTAAATATATAGACTGTCATTTTTAAATATAGTTAAAAAATTAAGTGTTCCAAATTTCAATCAGTTTGAACCAATGAAAAGATTTAGTTTTCTAATCATTTTATCCTAAATGGCCATAATTAAATTTTGACTTTAGGGCTCTCGTTGATTAGCCATAAGAGATATTTGATTCTACGAGTTCAAAATTTCATAATGACCATTAAAGATAAAATGATAAAAAAAAACAAGATCTTTCCACCAATTCAACTGGATTGAAAATTGAAACACTTAAATAATTTTAAATAAATAAAAAAGAAAAAAGATACAAAATACAAACATTAGTATTAATTAAATAAAGAAAAAATAAAATAGGTTCTGATATTTTTTGCCCAAGCGGGGGTATTTTCGTAATAGTAGGAGTGGATCCGTGTCTTGGGTCAGGGTGAAAAGATGGGAAAAAGTATTTACTTTTGTCTTCTTGTAGATGTCCACTGGGCATTTTCTAGCAAAACCCAATTTATAATTTAAACATTACAACACAAAATATTACTTAAATCTGGATTAAACCAAATTACAGAAATTGAACAAACATACTACAAACTACAGTACAATACCAAATATTACAGAAGTTGGGATTAAAAAAAATTGGAATGGCTAGATGGAAAAACCATGGCAAAGTGGGAATTATCCGAAAAGAGAGGGTACCCTTGTCTTTTGGCATGGCTGGATGGGAAAATGGAAAAATGGGAATTCAAAAAGCTCCTTTTACCAGATTATTGATTTTGTTTTAGAAACAAGAAATTGAAAAATCTATTTTACCCAAAATCCATTTTCCCTCTTCCTACCAAACACCCAAAATCCAAAAATGGGAATTGGAAAATGCAAAATCAGGCCTTCCAAACACCCCTCAGGTGCTGTGGAGTGTGGAGGACAAAGTGGTTGGGGGAGGGAAAATGACAAACATGCCCCTATTTTGACATTGGGGTAACTGCATAAGGGGTGGGGGATTACATTGGTACACATTTAATAACGTAGGGGACTCAATTTCTCCGATGTATTTATTGGGGACTAAAATGAGATTTTTGTGATACTTTGGGGACAAAAAAATTAACAAAAATTCTAATTCTACACCCATTTATACACTCATATACACACCCACACTCACAATAGAAGTGGGGCCCATACATACTGGATGTGTAATATGTGCAGGCTCTCTATTATGAGGGTGAATGTGTAAATGAGTGTGGAAGTAGAATGATTGAAAAATTAATAAGCCGTTATTGAACACAAAAAGTAGAAAGACGACTCTTTTGAGACTTTCTCCCTCTAAAAGTTTTCAGCTTCCATCCTAAGCAACCCCGTCACGGTGGGGGGAGGCTGCCTCCTCCTCCCCCGCCACACCCACACCCCACCGCCTGAAACTTCACCCTTATACACCTTGAAATAAGAAACCATTGAGTCCCCTCCGTTGTTTGCTCCGCCGCTCCGAGCGTATTCGGGTCTGTCACCGCCTTGTCTTTCAGCCGCCCGCCTTTCTACCTCTCTGGATCCGTTATCCTGCTGTTCCGGTCTCTAACCTGTGACGATTGTCGTTCCAGCCACGCACACTTCTTCTTAAAACACCTAGCCGATCAGACCCCCTCTTCCGATGGCCCTTCCCCTTTTTGATTGGCTGGTCTTTTACTAAAACCTGATCAGTCCTTCCTTTTCCGATTTCCCTCTCCCTCGCAGATCGGTCTTCTCCTCTTTCTTTTCTGCCAAATACACCCGACGTCCCCCTTCCCGTCTTTCCCTTCACTGTTGGCTCCGTTTCAGCCCATCCCGTGCGTGGCTATTGTTTATTGCAGGTATGCTTTGAGTTGAGTTCCTTGAGGAAACAGGGGTTTCACGCGGAGGATTGTTTTGGTTAAAAGCCAACTGATCTGTGTCGGTCACCGTTTGAAATGGGCGCAATCCAGTCAGCGGTTTGGTCGTCTTCGGTTGAAGGGATGGGGTGGCTGGCTTTGCTCACTGTTGGTGGCTCTCGCTAACCTCGGTTGTGGTTCTCCAGTGTCGCATTAGTTTAGGCTTGGTAAGTAAGTTTTTATCTGTAGCTTTACGTGTATTGGGGTGAGTAGATTTGAGGTGGTGGTTTTCCTGTATTCGTTTTCATGTAATTTGTAATGTTTTTGTTAGGTTATAGTTTTGGGCCTCACACACATATCACACATCCTCCACACTACGTTTCGTTTTTTAGGACCTTGTTCGCCTTCTCTTGTTGGCAGCGTCCCTAGGCCTCATAATGGCTTGTTATCTTCTAGCGATAGCATAGGTGTTATGTATTTTGTGTTTTGCGAACTAGTATGCTGTGTTCTGCTCCTTAGGCATGGTTTTGGTCTTCGCCCAACTATATTGTAACGATGATAGCATAGCTGTGCTCCCTCCTTATTATTAATGCATTTCTAATGTGTTCCAAAAAAAAAACTTGTACTGCACCACCACCATCTAATTTTGCTGGTTAGGTGCGGGAGCACGAGCGAGAAAACGTGTCTAAAAATTCTTCCAAATGACTAAAATTTGAGAGTACGAGGTTTGAGAGCGCAAGGGCAGAGCCATAATTGAGAATGAGAGCGAAAGTTAGAGGTGCATAGAAGTCAAGCTTTAGCGTGTGTGAAATCGCCTCGTTTAATTGAGACTTAGCAAACATTTAAACTTGAGCTCGTTTAGTATTTCGAGAACTTGAACTCAGTTTGAGTACTAAAGGAGCCTCTATAAACAAGCCAAAGATTATGTTCAAGTTCAACTTGTCTATAAACAAATTGAATCGAGCTAAGTCTCGAACTACGCGCAAACAGCTCAATCCGTTTGCAGCTTGAATAAAATACTTGCAATCTGAGTTTTGAGGGCTCGTTTAGAGTTAAGATTCTCAAATGTGATCTTTAATGTGAAATGAAATGGGAGTCAATACTCTTCCATTTCTTTTAATCATTCAAGGTTTTTATTTCTTAGATCTCTATTTAAATCACTAATGCTAAAAGTAGATTAATCAAATATTGATAAGTGTTTACTTAAATCATATTTGTCTACATTAAATTGGTTGTTATAATTACAATAGACCCTTCAAATTCCCGTCCATCAATTTTTCTCAAAATAAATATGATTTATTGAGATGAGCGTTGATGTCTGGTTGACCCAATCCTTAAAGATAAGTGAATAATTTAATAGAAAACTTAATCATTCAAGGTTTTTATTTCTTAGATCTCTATTTAAATCACTAATGCTAAAAGTAGATTAATCAAATATTGATAAGTGTTTACTTAAATCATATTTGTTTACATTAAATTGGTTGTTATAATTACAATAGACCCTTCAAATTCCCGTCCATCAATTTTTCTCAAAATAGATATGATCTATTGAGATGAGCGTTGATGTCTGGTTGACCCAATCCTTAAAGATAAGTGAATAATTTAATAGAAAACTTAATCATT
>BPLS01000707.1:1367815-1401255 GCA_019656275.1 Rhododendron kiyosumense
GGTCCTAAACTCTAACTATACTTATCGTTCATCCTAATTGTTAGGAGTATGAATACTTAATTAGTTGTCACCCTCATTTTCGAATAATCCTTAAACCAACCTCCCATTTATTCCATCTCATTTATTATGCCACATTTATTATCTTACTTACCAATTTTCAAATATGATAAATTTATCGTAAGAGACATTTGTTGTTGTTGTTTATATGATAAATTTATTATATTTTGTTTGCATGTATGGTAAATTTATCGTATATGATAAACATATCAAACGGAAAATTTTTGTTAGTTTTTATGAGAAATTTGAGTATAGAGAACGAGGGCACAAGCAACGTCCCATTTACTTCTGAAGTCAATATTGACTTGGTAGACACTATGCCTATTCAGAAAAGCATTTCTGCCATGGACCAAAGACTTCCATTTGTAGGGAAGCGAAGTGATGACCCCACACAAGTACCTGTGATTGTGGGAAAAGACCGAGTTGTTCTAACTCAAGAGACGTCCCCAGATGCAGAAGACGTGGCCTCAAGTCCTACTGAAAATCAGGCTAATCCCAACTTAAGGGCAGTTACTACTGAAGTTCCCCTTCCGCCGGATACTGCTGCAGGTGCTACCTTTGAGGCATCACCTCGATCTGTAATTGGAATAGAAGCAGCTCTTACTGATCCTGATAGCCACACACACGCTAAATCTTCTAGTGAAGAGCTTGCCTAGTTGATGGATGAAATTAGATTACTTCTCAGTCTTTCCAATCCTTAACCGACACTCTGGAATCAAGCACTCCTTTCTTCTTCCTCCAATTTAGTGATGAAACACACAGAAGGAAGTCAATAAGTTCTTCGATTTTCTGAGAACTCCTTTTGATGAATTGGTAACAGAAAGGTCTGCAAAGTTCACCGCCTGTGTTGACACGCTAGTGCAAAGGTGTGTGTTTCCCCTTAAAGAGCAGATAGTGCTTGAAAGATTTTCATCTTTCTTGAATGACCGCAGCCAACCACAACAACATTCCGTGCAACAAGAAAAAAAAAAAGGTACAACAAATTAAAAGTTCAAGGAAGAGAACCTTAAATTACCAAGATCCCCATTTGCTACCTTGGTGAGGAGGAGGAGAGCCTGAACATTCCATTTGCACCCATAGCAAAGTCAAAAAAAATAAATTTTGCGATTAAAAAGTATGGTTTTTTTTCCTTTCAGAGGGGGAAGGTTCTGATCATCTCACTTGCACCCTTCATGACAAACATAAGAAAAAATACCTCCTACACCAATGCTTTTGCTATCCGTCAACCCACATGTCCAACCAACAAAAACCACCAACGCAACAGCCAACCACAATAATATTCCATGACAATAAGAAAAAAAAAGAGGTACAACAAATTAAACACCCAAGGAAGAGAACCTTAGGTTACCAAGATTCTCGTTTGCCCCCTTGGCGAGGAGAAGGAGAGCCAAAACCTTCCACTTGCACCCATAACAAATTGGAAAAAAATAAATTTGGTGATTTAAAAAGCACGTTTTTTTCTTCCGAAGGGGAAGGTTCTGATAATCTTACTTGAACCCTCCATAACAAACACAAGAAAGTATACCTCCTACGCCAATAGTTTGCTATCCGCTAAGCCACATATCCAACCAACAACCACTACCAAACCACTACATTATTCCATGACAGTAAGAAAAAAAATAGGTATAGCAAGTTAAACACTCAAGGAAGAGAAGAGTTACCAAGATTCCCACTTGCCCCCTTGGCGAGGAGGAGGCGAGCCAGAACCATCCATTTGTACTTATAGCAAATTGAAAAAAAAATAAATTTAGCAATTTAAAAAGCATGTTTTTTTTTTCTTACGAAGGTTGGAAGGTTCCGATTATCTCACTCGCACCCTCCATTACAACCACAAGAAAGTATACCTTATACGCCAATGGTTTTGCTATCCGTCAAGCCACATGTCCAACCAACAACAACCACCACCACAGCAGCCAACCACAACAATATTCCATGATAGTAAGAAAAAAAAAAGGTACAACGAATTAAACACTAAAGGAAGAGAACATAGGGTTATCAAGATTCTCACTTACCCCCTTGGCGTGGAAGAGGAGAGCCAAAACTTTCCACTTGCACCCATAGCAAATTGAAAAAATAAATTTGGTGATTTAAAAAAAAAAAAAATTTCTTCCAAGGGGGGGAAGGTTCCAATCATCTCACTTACACCCTTCATGACAAGCACAAGAAAATATATACCTCTTACGTGAATGGTTTGCTAATTGCTATGGTTCACTATCTGCCAGGCCACAAGTCCAACCAACAACCACCACCACAACATCAAACCACAACAATATTTACTGACATTAAGAAAAAAAAAAAACAAGTATAGCAAGTTAAGCGCTTAAGGAAGAGAACTTTGGGTTACCAAGATTTCTACTTGCCCTCTTGGTGAGGAGGAGGAGAACCAAAACCTTCCACTTGCACCCACAAGAAATTGAAAAAAATAAATTTGGCGACTTAAAAAGCATGTTATTTTTTTCTTTTTGGTACGGGGAAGGGTTTCGATCATCTCACATGCACCCTCCATGACATGCATAAGAAAGCATACCTTCTATGCCAATGGTTTGCTATCCGCCAAGCCACATGTCCAACCAATAACCACCAACACAACAGCTAACCACAACAATATTCCTTGACAATTAGAAAAAAAATAAGTACAGCAATTTAAGCGCTCAAGGAAGAGAACATTGGGTTACCTAGATTCCCACTTGCCCTCTTGGCGAGGAGGAGGAGAGCGTAAACGTTCTACTTGCACCTATACCAAATTGAAAAAAAATAAATTTGGCAATTTAAAAAGCATATTTTTTTTTCTTCCAAAGGGGGAAGGTTTCGATCATCTCACTTGCACCCTTCATGACAAACACAAGAAAGTATATATACCTCCAACGGCAATGGATTTGCTATCTTGCAAGCCACATGTCCAACCAACAACATTCACCACCAAAGCAGCCAACTACAATAATATTCCATGATAGTAAGAAAAAATAGGTACATCAAATTAAACGCTCAAGGAAGAGAACCTTGGGTTACCAAGGTTCCCACTTGTCCCCTTGGCGAGGAGGAGGAGGGTTAGAACCTTCCACTTGTACCCATAACAAATTGGAAAAAAAAATTGCGATTTAAAAAACATGTATTTTTTTCTTCTGATGGGGGAAAGCTTCTGATCATCTCACTTGCACCCTCCATGACAAGCACAAGAAAATATACCTTCTACGCCAATGATTTTGCTATTTGCCAAGCGACATGTCCAACCAACAATAACCACCACCACTGCAGCCAACCACAATAATATTCTATGACATTAAGAAAAAAAATAGGTACAGTGAATTAAGCGCTGAAGGAACAAAACCTTAGGTTACCAAGATTCCCACTTGCCCCTTGGCGAGTAGGAGGAGAGCCAGAACCTTTCACTTGCACCCAGAGAAATTGAAAAAATAAAATTTGGTTATTTCAAAAGCATGTATTTCTTTTTCTTTCGAAGGGGGGAATGTTCCGATCATCTCACTTGCACCCTCCATTACAAGCAGAAGAAAGTATACCTCATACACTAATGGTTTGCTCTCTACCAAGCCACATGTCCAACCAACAACCACCACAACAGCAGCCAACCATAATAATATTTCATGACAGCAAGAAAAAAAAACACAACTACAGAATATTAAGAGCTCAAGGAAGAGAACCTTGGGTTAATAAGATTCCCACTTGCCCCTTTGGTGAGGAGGAGGAGAGCTAGAACCATCCACTTGCACGTATAGCAAATTGAAAAAAAAAATTGCATTTTAAAAAGAATGTTTTTTTTCTCTTTAGAACGGGGAAGGTTTCGATCATCTCACTTGCACTATCCACGAGAAACACAATAAATTATATGTAAGGACCCGTATTTTCGGAAATTAATAAAAGGTTTATTCAATATTATAAATGAGGAAAATGTGGAATTTATTAAGTTTAAATGAATTGGGGTTAATGTGATGACATTATTTGTAGGAGGGTGTAAATGCAATATGTATTGATGTTGGTATATATATGTGTGGGTGTGTGTGTGTAGAGGAGTATTTTACTCCTCACACTCTTTCTCCATCTCCCGATCTCTCCCTCTCTCTCGTCACACTCCCTCTCTTCCTCTCCATCACCCAAAAACTCCACTCCACACTCAAAACTCATGGCAAATATCCTCCAATCATTCATCTATTCACGTTATTGAGCTCGTATCTCGGTGGGTTGAGGTTTGAAAGGGCGTATTTCGCTTGGTTCGAGTTTTCAGAGTCTAGGGTTCGATCAAGAATCTTGGATTCGACTTTGGTAATCGAGGTAGGGATTTCTTACTCACTCTACATGTTTATGAGTTGATTGTGTACATAAATCGTGCTCTAGTTGGTTAGATTTTGAATTTATGCTCTTTCTTGATTTTCTGCAAATCGCGCACTGTAATGCATTGGTACCGATACTTACTTTTTGAGGTACCGATACCTACTTTTTGAGGTACCGATACCTTGTTCTCTGGGTTGCTCTCTGGATTGGTTTGGTACCGATACCTATATTTTGTGGTATTGGTACCAGTGTCCAAAAGACAGTTTTGTATCTGTTGATCTCTTATCGATTGTTTTGATCCTCGATCACTTCTAACACTCTTCAATCACATTCTAATTACCTTTAAACTTGATTGCTCATGTTCCAATGATTCGTTATTCATCCCCACTCTTTTGACTCTTGTTGTGATCAAGAAAAGTGTAAAACTAAATGAATACGATTCTTGTTCCTTTGTCTATGCATTCGGGTTATTATGTGAGCATTGTGGTGGGTTTTATGAGTGATGTGGACTTGACATGAATTATGCTTAAGATTCAAGGCTTGCAGAACAAAAAAAAAATCACAATTTAGAACGAGAAAACGATACGAAGAAAGCCACAGACCCACCATAAAGTGTGATGCCGAAAATGGGACGCACAGGGTCCCAAATGCCTGGAAGTGCACAAAACAAGCCACGAATTAATCCACCGTATGGTGTGTGCCAGAATGAATACGGGATGCACATGGTCCCTAATGCCCAGAAATAAAATCGAAAACACTTGACATATTGATAAATGGAGAACTTAGGGATCGTTAAGCCCTTGTGTAAGAATGGTGTTGGTTATTAAGTCCAGTATTCTTGCTCTTGTTCATGGGGGAAGCCTTATTGTTGTCAATATTCTTTTTGGTGCATTATCTATCTCATTTGTATATAATTTGAGCAAAGATTTCTCTACTGGGCTAGTGTAGCTCAACCTATTATTATTTTTAGGTACACCTTAAGGGCATTGATGTGGAGTGCTTGACGTGCATATGACATTATCATTTTGAAAGCTAACTTGGATGAATTACTTTGGCATCTTTGTAAAATTCTTTTGGGAGATGCAATTGTAATTTTGAGCTAATCTTTTGATTGGAAAATTATGTAATATTTAAACTTATCGTCTTTTGTTTAACTATGGAATTTGGGGCTAGTGTGCCATTACTGTAAACTTTGGACTTATTTATACTCTTGGATGGATTATGGGAAAGCTTTTGGGGTATTATGTCGTATCTTAGCGATGATTTTCCTTTTGAAAGGGTATTATTATTATGTTGAAAATCGAGGGCATAAAAACTTGGTATCAAAGTATAGGGTTCTAATACCTAGAGACCATGTGTAGACACCTCAATTTGGCCCAAGGATTATTTCAAGTCCCACCTTGGGGACCATTGTAGACACCCTAATCTGGGTCTCCCGATTGATTTACTTTCTTTTCAATTCTTGTTTTCCCTAATGATGAAATGGATCAAGACCAATTTGAGGATGTTTGGGAATTTGAACTTTGAGTGTGTGGCACCACTTTGAACCCTTAACCTAACCAAGAACCCTACTAGAACGCTCTGGTATGGAACCTGTGTACGCATACCAACTTGATAGGTGGTGGTCATTAGCCAAGCTTTGACCATTGACCAACGCTCGGTTGGGTTTGGTCTGTGCGCACTTTTTCATGATCCGTACACGCGGGTCAAATGTCTTCTCAATCATATCACTAAAAATCCCCATCATGCATCGTGAAAAAGTCCCTGGAGCATTGCACAAGCCGAACGGCATCTTGCGATAAGCAAAAGTTCTAAAAGGGCAAGTGAATGTCATCTTCTCTTGGTCCTCTATAGCAACTTCAATCTAATTATACTCGGAGTATCCATCCAAGAAACAGTAGAATGCATGCCCGGCTATCCTTTCCAATATCTGATAGATAAATGGCAAGAGGAAGTGATCTTTTCTGGTACTTGCGTTGAGTTTTCGATAGTCGATACATACCCTCCATCCTGTTTGAACACGTGTTGGTATAAGCTTGTTCTCCTCGTTACGCACAACAGTGACCTCGGATTTCTTTGGTACGACCTGAATTGGGCTCACCCATTTACTGTCAGCTATGGGATAAATGATTCCCGCATCGAGTGTGGGCAGCGTGCCCTTTTTCTCAGGGAAAGGATTTTGTTCCCTTCCCAAAGAAAAATGTTGGTTCGATGGAGCCCTTTAAAGCTGGACGATAAGCGCTCGCAAAAATACAGAGTCGCCACTCGAGTTTTGAAGGTCCGACACCCAAGGAACCGTATTTCGAAGCACTTGCCGTGCTGTTTGATTTGAAAAAGTTAAGAAACCAGTCCATCATAACCATATCTGGGTTCGGGAGCCAGGTTATGAGAGGGGAAGGGTTTTAAGGCACCCCTCTCGCCTAATCTGGAGATCGGTCTACTTAGGCATTTGCGAAAGATGTTTGTTTGCGATTCTGTTTGATTAATCAATTCTTTAGCCAATCAGAGCGGGGGAACAGTAAAAGGGGATTAAAATTGTAACAGTTTGCAAAATGTGATGGATGGCATGGATGAGCAGTTAGTATAGGATGAGAACAGACTGTTGTGGAAGTTTAAACAAACTGGAAGGCTCCTGTTTTGGAGTGATGTGTGCAGGAAGAAACCAACATGCATTGAACAAGTCACTGCATGTTGTTCACTTTTGCACGCATAATTCCAAGACAAGCGTGCGCCGGTGAGCTCAAACCCACAACTTATTCTTTAACCCTCTGGGTTCTGGAAGGACCAGTACACACCCAAGACAAACCAAGCAGTTATGGGCAGTAAAATTTACAGTTTAAAAGTTGAAAAGCCCTACAAATTAATAATACACCCCATAAACAGTGTAGGGACAAAATAATGGCCTAAGGCCAAGCTACCCATGCAAGGCCACTCACTGGTCAGAGGCAGACTATCGCACGATGGAGTCAGTTTGGCGCGTGAGGGTGTGCCTTGGCGCTTTGTCGCGCAATGGAGTCAGTCTGGCATGCGATGGTTGCACCCTGGAGTGGACCAGTGTTTGGTTTACGCATTTCTGGGTTCTGGGACAGGTCCAGAATGATCCCAGGGGTAACCCAAAACAGCAGAAATACAAATTAACTACATACTAGCAGTTTCTAACAAAGGAAAGCAGTAAACTGATTTTTAACATGCTTAAAAGTGATCTATATGTAAATATATACAAAATAGTAGGACACCAATCCCCACGCGGTCCATCGCGCGTTGGACTGAGACAGTCGCGTGCGAGAATGGGACCATCGCGCGTTGGTTCCTACCATGACGATTTTTGAAACCTTGTCAGCTTTAGGACCAGGACTGGTATTGATTACCAGCCTTGGCCCTGCCAGCCCCCCTCAGGGATCAGAACAGAGAGTAGAACAAAGGTAAGCTATACCTTTGGTTGAGTTTGAAATGAATTTGAGCTTTTTGAGGTTGGAGGCTTGATTGAGGTGTAAAAATGGGGTGTTTTGAGGAATGTAAAATTGGATGAAAAAGCACTAGAGCTTGTGCTTACTTTTTTTGAATTTTTTTGTAACCTTTGAAAACTCTAGCCTTTTTAAAACCTTTGAATTTTTCAACCCTTTCAATGGAAGAAAGAGAGGGCTATTTATAGGGAGAGATGAGGTAGGTTGGTGCCAGGAGAGGAGCTCAGTCAATCCACAAGGTCTGGCTAAAGTTGCATTGGTGGCTAACTATCCTCCTTAAGAAAAGTAGGTGGTAGTTTGGTCCGTCGTGCGACGGAGTCAGTCTGTCGCGTGACGGTGCGCCCTGGCGCACGATGGTCAAAGGTTAAACTTTGACTGTTGACCACCACCTAGAAGTTTGACCGTCGCGCGATGGAGTGAGTCTGGCGCGCGATGGTGCGCCCCGGCGCGGGATGGTTGCACCCTGGCGCGCGTCAGTAGGGTTTTTGGTTTTTGAAGTGGCTTAGGCTAGGTTAGGTTCAAGGGTTTTGCAAACACTCAAAGCTCAAACATGCTATCATTCCCAGGGTGTTCTTGATCCATTTCATCATCAGGGAATCAAAAACCGTAAGTAAACTAATCTAGAAGCCCAGATTGGGGTGTCTACATCGAGCAACTTCAAGACTTCTGTGCGGACCACATCTTTCATCATAGGATTTAGGCTGTGCTGGGGTTAACGAGATGGTTTGACGTTATTCTCTAAAGCGATATGGTGCGAACAGAGAGTAGCGTCAATTCTTTTAATATCTGTAATAGTCCACTCGATAGCCTTCCTATGCCCCCTTAACATATTGATTAACTTCATCTCTTGGAGATTCCCAAGAGAAGAGGATATAACCACAGGATAAGTCTCGTTATCTCTAAGGAAGGCATATTTCAACGTGTCAGGCAAGGGCTTCAACTCCAACTTCAGTGGCTCAACGCTGGATGGCAGAACTTTCTTCTCTATTGGGGGAAGCTTTTCAAATTCTTCAAACTTTGGAATCCAAGAATTCATAGCACACATTTCATCCTCCTCATTGAGCAGCGAATATAAATAACTTACTTCAGAAGACTCGAGAAATTCGGCCTCTTCGGCTGTAAGAGCAACTTCCAAAGGATCACTAAAGAGCAACTCATCCACATGTTCTCCTATGAGGGTGTCAATAAGGCTTACTTCATTCACATTCTCATCGTCCCCCATCTGACTGCTCACGTTAAATACGTTGACTTCCATCTTCATATTACCGAAAGTCATATTTAGAAGTCCATTTTGATAGTTGATGACTGCATCCGATCTTGCTAAAAAGGGTCTCCCAAGAATCTCTGGAGTAGAGGCAGCCAAAGAGTCAGTCGGATTTGTGTCGAGAATTACAAAATCCACCGGGTAAACAAACTGACCAACTTGTACCAAAACATCTTCTACTACCCCTCTTGGCGCACGAACACTCCGATCAGCCAACTAGAGAGTGACTTGAGTAGGCCTCATCTCCCCCAAACCTAGTTCTTGGTAAACAGAGTACGGAAGTAGATTAACACTAGCCCCAAGATCAAGTAGGGCTTGTTCGATACGCTTCCCTCCAATGGTGACCACGATAGTAGGGCTCTCCGGATCTTTGTACTTCGGTGCAATATTCGTTTGAATGATAGAACTCACCTGTTCAGTAAGAAATATCTTCTTTTGAATGTTAAGCTTCCGCTTCCGAGTGCATAGATCTTTAAGAAACTTAGCATATGACAGAATCTGCTTGATTGCATCCATAAGAGGAATGTTAATCTTCACTTGATTGAATAACTCATGCAACTCTACATTCAAATTCGGTTTCGCCAAAGCCTTCAAACGATTGGGATATGGTGCCGGTGTTGGAATAACTCAAGGTTCCGGTACACTTTCTTCCTTCTCCTTTCCCTTATCATTTTCCTCTGAAACCTCCTTGCTTGCCTCTTTGGGAGATTCCCCAAGGATCGATGTTGGACTTGAACGATCGATGGGAGAAGGCAATAAAGTTGGTTCCGGAGGCATCACCACTTGGTTATCTACTGTCTTTCCGCTTTGAAGTGAGATAATGGCTTTGCTTGCTCAGGGAAAGTCACCGAGGAGCTCGCAAAGTGAAGGCCTTAAGAATTAAGCGGAGTAGACGTCGTTTGCGGGTTGGGTTGAGGTTGCGTTGGGAACTTCTCCTTCTCTTGCTGAAGCATGCCCACAGTAGTCGTCAACTTCCCCAATTGATTTATGATATCACCCATCATTTGGGTTCGTTGCTCGTTGATAACTATTTGGCCTTGCAAAAAGGCATTGAATTGATCCTCAAAAGAACGCTTCGGGGGTTGTTGAAATTGATTCGCATGTGGGAATGGACCAAACTGAGCAAAGCCCAACGGGCCTTGAGCTTAAGGGAAACAGAAAGCATTCTAAGGTTGCTTCCAAGGCATATGAGGAGCTGGAGGTGGAATTTGAGAAGAACCCGTTTCATTCGACCGATTCCAACGGAAAGCTGGGTGTTGACGAGTTCCCGGATTATAAGATTGAGAGTATGGATCAAAGCATTGCACTGCATGTACCTCCTCTGGAGCAATCCCGTTAATAACGTTCTTGAGAGCAGGAATGTTCGAACAAGCCTTGGTAGAATGGCCAATCATCTCGTAAATAACACATACTTCTTCCACTTGGCATACTGCCTACACTTCTTGAGATTGTGCATTCTTAAGCTCCAACTTATCAAGCTTCCGAGCAATCTCCTCCAATCGAGTTTCAAAAGTTGTATGCTTCGCGATAGAGAATTTCCCTAAACTAGTAGGACCTTGATTGAACATTGCCCTTTCTTCCGGATCTCCAAACTGCCAAGATTGAGTCCTCTCAGCTAGTGACTCATAGTAATCCCAAGCATCTTCTGGTATCTTCCCCATAAAGTCACCTCCACCCATAGTATCCAGAAGCTGTTTACTCTCTTGGGAACACCCTGTGTAGAAATAGTTAACTCTGAGATATAATGGAAAGTTGTGATGAGGAACCGACATGAGCAAGTCCTTGTTTCACTCTCAATACTTGTGGTAAGTCTCTCTATCTCTTTGCTTAAAACTTTGAATTTGATCGATAAGTAACTTCGTCCGGCTAGCTGAAAAGAACTTAGTGGTGAAAGCATCTTGGACTTCTCCCCAGTTACGCAAGGATTAAGGCTTCAACAAATTAAACCACTATTTCGCCTTGTCCTTGAGAGTGAATGGAAACAACTATAGGCGAGCTTGATCAAGTTGCCCCGGAATTGTACCGAAAGAGTGCAGAATATTCTCGAACTCACGGATATGCAAATATGGATCCTCCAATTCTCGCCCCCAAAATTCTGGAATTATTTGAAGATACTCAGCTTTGAATTCAAACACATTCCCAGCAGTTGGAGTCGGAATAACGATAGGTGATACTTGAGGAGCCCGTTCTAGATTCAGATAATCACGCAGAGTATGAACTGGAGCTTCTTCGGTCATTTGGCCTTTGCGATTGCGATTTAATTTGTGAGGCGGAGAATGGGCAGGATACGCCCTGGCAATGCTATGGAGTCTTGGCGGAGAAGAAGAACGATGAAGCCGATTGGAAATTGGGCTTCGATAAATAGGCATAAACAAAATAAATGCTAACTAACTACCAACAAGCTACCAGACTGGAGGGGCTATGCCGCCACCTCATCTCAATAAATGGAATATGCGAGGGGTTATGCCACCACCTCGGCTAAGCAATGCAATCAAATTAAACTAACTAAATTAACGAAAAATAAACTCAATATTTAGCCAGGCTTCGTTACACCTCAGGTTTGGTACAACCAGGTTAGAGGTATCCACCAAACTAAATACGAGTTACTAACACATAAACTACTAAACTACTACTACTAGACAAAAGCGGGCTACTTACAGTGGTTTGTCAAACCTCCAAGAAAGCCATAATAAGAAATCCCCGGCAACGGCACCAAAAATGCTTCGTTCGTCGATATGTCAAATAAGATCACCCCAAGCATAGGGTATAAGTGTCCAATGGAAGCATAATAAGCCAGAAGACCGAGATCGTACCCAAGGGAATAGTTATACGGCTTTGCTGGATTTGTAGATGTAAGCATGAGTTTTCAGCTTTTAGGCAGCCAACTTGGTTTTACTTATGCGGTGGAAATTAAAATGGCTACATTAAACGAAAATAAACTAGGATAAAAAGCAGGTTAGGTCTAGGAATTACTAACACCCATGACTTGAGTTAAATCACATTTTCACCCAATTACGCGGTTTAAAATACTCAATTAAAGTTCCTAAACCGGAAAATAAGATGGTTCGATTATCAAGCTAGCTCTAGAATTTATTTGGCAAATACCTCGTGCAACAGAGCTCCAGGCATCATGTTTGGTAAGTAGGCGATGCTCTTACCTACACATGATCAAAGAGGTTAACACCTCATGCGATTTGTCAAATAAATTCAAACTACACCTCAATTCTCGAATCAAAGATTAAAACTTTATTGGTGAAAAATGCAATTTTTACTCAAGCCATGGGATGCTAATCACCCCATGACCTAATCCTAGATAACTACTCACACATATCTATGAAAATAAGAGCAAGAAAAAATCTACTAAGCATAGTTAAATAACAACACTAGGAGAAAATTAGATTAAACGATAGATCGGAAGAGTAGCTACAACTTTAATGAAGAGAATAATGGCAAAACAAAATTATCTAAGGCATAAAATAAAGATGTAAGTGCTGAAAAATGAAGAACAATAAAGAACAATTCAAAAAGCAAGTAAATCTAGTCTAGATCTAAAATTTTGCAATACAAAAGTTGTTTATACAAGTGACATCACCGGCTTTTATACTCCAAAGTACGTGCACAGAATATCCCAAAAGATGCTTCAAAAATGCCCTCTGAAGCCCTCAGTACCGATTGCAAAGGCCTTAAGTCGCTGTGCTAGAGGCCTTGGTGCTGATGGATTGTTTAACTGCCCATCGATGCCGAAGTGGATAAGGGCTGTCACTGGACAGCTCGGTATCGATGGATGCTTTGATGGTCTATCGATGCTGATGTGGTTAGAAGCTGGTGTAAGGAGTTTGCTACCGATTGAACAAAATTCCTTCTACCGATGCCGAGATTATTATGGCCAGCACTTGGTCTTGGTGAGCCGACAGTTCAACTTCGGGTCCTTGAATCTCTTGATATGCTTCACGCTTTAAAACTCCTTTATTTGGTGAATTTCTACAAAGTGAAACTAGAATACCTTACGAGCAAAAGCAATTAAAAATAACTAAATTAACGATAAGATTAACTAAAACTATATAACTAGCGCAACCTAATTGCAATATCCGGTGCTTATCAGGGGAAGCTGCTATGTAATTAGGGCTTTCCTTGCTGCTTCTCGTGCAGTCATGGTTCCATCCTCACACTCCTTAGTTTTGTGAGCCACAACCTTGGCCCAATTAGTATCAGGTCTTTCGTAGTCCCTATGGTGCTTCCTGGTCCCCTCTTCTTCAGGGGTGGAGCTTCTGCTTCTGCTTCTCCTTTTTCGTGAAGAACCCCTTTGCTGTTATGGAGGTCGGCTTAGACTTCTACTTCTTCTTTTCTATGGAGAAGCTCCTTTCCACCTTGGAGTAGGGCTCCTACTCCTGCTCTTTCTTCTTCGTGAAGGAGCCTCCTCGTACTCCACCATTGCATATCGGTCTCCCCTGGAATTTCTTCGTGAAAGTCCAGAGTCTTCAGAATGTTCTTGAATCCATTCTATTTCTCGAACCTCGTGTTCTCGTCTCTTGATCAAACGAGCGAATTCCTCAATCTTCTGCCTCTTTATATCGAGGATGTCTTCGCTATTGTGCACGCTTTTTAAGTGTGCGACTGACTCCCCTCCATGGTGGGATCCAGGACGGTTAAGGGATTCCTTTTGCTTATTGTCTTTTTTCCATGTCCGCCTTCGGGCTTTCTCGGAGCACCTGGTGGGGACTTATCTCCACCCCCACCTAGCAGATTTTTTGGGTCGAGCAGTGTCTTTAGGTCTCCTTCCACTGTGGTCATTTTGCAAAGAGAATTCTTTCGTTTCCCACAGACGGCACTAATTGTAAGTGGAAAAAAATCTGATGATACTTGTAGTAGCACATGAAACGCAATGAGCACTTTGAGCCTCCTGCCTGGAGTACTAACTTCTCGCCGGAACCCTAATTTGTAAAACAGACAAGGGGTGAGCGCACATTTGCCTCTCGTGGCAAAGGCGCTCTGATGCCTAAGTTAGTATCATGTACTAAAAAGAAATCCTAATTATCTTTAAGAAAGTATTAATGCAATGTCGTGCGTACCTTTTGCCCTTAGGCTAACCTTGTTTATATAGGCACATGTTTGCTTGCTTTCCAAGCACCCTTGTTGCCCTAGGTCTCCTGTCTCATATAGGAAACCTAGCCTACTGGGGATTCTGTTTCCCAATCAGCTGACATCCCATACTCGTACCGATTTTTCTCCTTATGGAGCCCTCCCCATATTAGTGTTGCTTCCTTATTTATCTTGATTGGATATTCGATTCCCCTTCCAACACAATCTCTTTTGTCTTCTAAAATACTCCTACCGCCTTATTGCTAAAGGCCATCGTTTTACAGGATCTCCCTCTGTTCGGTCATCTCTTAGCCGAACAAACGGATCATTCAAGTGACCTCTTTACGTCATCTGTTCCTTCAGTCAACCATCGACCTCATCGGCAGTATGACTTATCTCATCTACCATGTGTTTCCTACATAGCACGTGTTAGGCCATCAATTGTGTTTGTTTGGGGATACATCCCTACAACTACCACAGCTGCCAACCACAACAATATTTCATCATACTACGGAAAAAAAGAGATACAGCAAATTAAACGCTCAAAGAAGATAACCATGGGTTACCAAGATTCCCACTTGCCCCCTTGGCAAGGAGGAGGAGAGCCAAAACCTTCCATTTGCACCCATAGCAAATTAAAAAAAAAGTCAATTTGGTGATTCAAAAACATGTTTTTTTTTTCCTTTCAAAGGAGAGAAGGTTCTAATCGTCTCACTTGCACTCTCCATGACAAGCACAAGATGGTATACCTCCAATGCCAATAGTTTGTTATCCGCCAAGCAAAACGTCAACCCAACAACAACCACCAGCACAGCAGCCAACCACAACAATATTGCATGACAGTAAGAAAAAAAATAGGTACAACAAATTAAACACTCAAGGAAAAAAAATTTGGGTTACCAAAATTCCCATTTGCCCCCTTGGCGAGGAGGAGGAGAGTCAGAACCTTCGACTTGGACCCATAACAAATTGAAAAAAAATAAATTTGACAATTTAAAAAGTATATTTTTTTCCTTCCTAAGGGGGGAAAATTCTGATCATCTCACTTGCACCATCCATGAAAAGCACAAGAAAATACAGCTTCTACACCAATGGTTTTGCTATCCGCCAAGCCACGTGTCCAACCAACAACAACCACCATCACAACAGCAAACCACAACAATATTCCATTGCAGTTTGGAAAAAAAATTGGTACAGCTAATTAAACGCTCAAGGAAGAGAATCTTAGGTTACCAAGATTTCTACTTGCCCCCTTGGCAAGGAGGAGGAGAGCTAGAACCTTCGACTTACACCTATAGCAAATTGAAAAAAATAAATTTGGCAATTAAAAAAGCATAATATTTTTCTCCAGAAGGGGGAAAGGTTTCGATCATCTCACTTGCACCTTCCATGACAAGCACAAAAAATTATACCTTCAACGCCAATGGTTTGCTATCCACCATGCCACATGTTTAACCAGCAACAACTACTACCACAAGAGCCAACCATAACAATATTCCATTACAGTAGGGAAAAAAATAGGTACAGCAAATTAAACGCTCAAGGAAGAGAAGCTTGGGTTACCAAGATTCCCACTTGCCCCCTTGGTGAGGAGGACGAGAGCCAGAACCTTCCACTTGCACCCATAACAAATTGAAAAAAATAAATTTGGCAATTTAAAAAGCATGGTTTTTCTTCTTTCAAAAGCTAAAAAGTTCTGATCATCTCACTTGCACCCTCTATGACGAGAACAATAAAATAAACCTTCTATGCCAATGGTTTTGAGTTTCTTGAGTTTCTTCTTGAATTCTTCAAGAAACTCAACCAAGACTGCTACTAAACTGCCACTCGACCACCCTTTCGATCCAAAAAGTTTAGAAGTTTAGTCAAGAATAAGCGAGAAACCTTTCTCTTTCGAAACTACCAGAAGCTCAATATAGGAAGTCACTCCGTTCGATCGCCGACTAACCTTTCCATAGCTGCCCTACCACCAAGAAGAACGGTAGAATATCTCTACTAACTTACTCTAAGTATACGTAAAAATTTCCTTATCCGTTAAACTCTAAGTATATTGTATGATGCTTGTATATTAGAAATGCATGAGAACTTGAAAGGCGTGTTTCTTAAGTTTTGAAAAGGATGGAGAGTATGTTGAACATATCGACTTTATTTTTCAGAGAAACATATGTTGTTTAGAAATTCCCAAAAAGAAAGAAAGAACGAGTTTCGAAAGATAATAATTTAACGCTTGATTGTAAGTATTCGTATTTTGATCTTAAAAATGGTTATGAGAATGCATACATGTTTACTAAAATTGTTTGCATTACTTGTGGTTGTGTGATAAAGCATAAGTGGTCTCTACTCCAAAGGCGTCCGTACATGTGGCGTTATGCTTTAAGTGGTAAATTGAACATGCTAGGTAATATAGAGTTGGATAATCTTGCTAGTTTAGTTTCAATATTACAATGAATGATTTATGATTACTTACGTGGGAAGTTCTACCGTGGAGTCATGCATGTAAACGAGACACAGAAATCGAGGAAGTAGAAATATGACACTTAGGGTGTTGTTAATGAAGGGTGTGTTTTGAAAAAGGAAATGTTTTGAAAACCACTATGCGGCCGAACTTGCCTATTGTGTGGTGTGTGTGTGTGTGTGTGTGTGTGCGCCAATGGGAACCCGGGATGGCGGAACTATTGTGAGGATTCTCGGGAGACCGGAACGGCGGAATCAAGATTGGGTGTGTAGCTTGGTTATTCACGGAGAGGAGCCAATGCAAGTTTTGTGTGCCAATGGGACTCCGGTGCAGCGGAACCATTGTGAAGATACTCGAGAGACCGGAACGGTGGAACCGAGGTTGGGTGTGTTAAAAACGATTTTGGAAATGTTGATTTGGTAAAGGAAAGGAGAAAATGGTGACATGGTTTACGACAAGTCGTGTAGGAGAAACTCAGAAAATCACGGACACCAACATTAGTTTAAATAGTGAATGTGAATATGTTATTGGTTGCAATTTGGTTAAACATGCATGGGAACCATAACAATTGTTTATAAGTTAAGGGTTAGTGGGTAGGGTTTATCCTATTGGACTTTTGTAGCTCATGGTGTTACCTTTGGTGGCCCTGACATATTATATTATAATGTATCAGATCTTATAGATAAACAGGGTGAACTCTTCTCCTTGGAGGCTTTCGAAGCCAAGGAACTGGCTAGGATAGAGGAGCAAGCGGAACAGTAGCTAGGGACCCTAATTTTTCTCTTTCCGTGTTTAAACAAAAGTACTCTTGTGGAGGTTATGTTGTAATAATGAGCATGATTCTATTTAAGTTTTCAATAAAATGTTTATTTAGCATTTTCAAAATTAGGGGCGTTACAACCTTCCACTTGCACGCATAGCAAATTGAAAAAATAAATTTGACAATTTAAAAAGCATGATTTTTTTTCTTCTGAATGGGGAAAAGTTAGAATCATCTCACTTGTACCATCCACGACAAGCACAAGAAAATATACCTTCTACGCCAATGGTTCTACAATCCGCCAAGCCACATGTCCAACCAAAATCAACAACCACCACAGAAGCCAACCAAAACAATATTCCATTGCAGTTAGGAAAAAAAATCGGTACTGCAAATTAAACACTAAAAGAAGAGAACCCTAGGTTACTAAGATTCCCACTTGCCCTCTTGGCGAGGTGGAGGAGAGTCAAAATTTTTAACTTGCACCCATAGCAAATTGAAAAAAAGAATAAATTTCGCGATTTAAAAAACATAATTTTTTTTCTTCCTAAGGGGTAAATGTTCCGATCATCTCACGTGCGCCGTCCATGACAAACACAAAAAATTATACCTTCAACGCCATTGGTTTGCTATCCGCCAAGCCACATGTTCAACCAACCACAACAATATTCCATTACAGTAAGAAAAAAAAATTACGTTAAGGAAATTAAATGTTCGAGGAAGAGAAGCTTAGGTTACTAAGATTCCCACTTGCCCCCTTGGTAAAGTGAAGGAGAGCCAGAAACTTCCACTCGCACCCATAGCAAAGTGAAAAAAATAAATTTTGGCAATTTAAAGAGCATGGTTTTTTTTCATGTGAAGGAGAAAGAGTTCCGATAATCTCAATCGCACCCTCCATGACAAGAACAAGAAAATATGCCTTTTACGCAAATGATTTTGCTATCTGCCAAGCCAGATGTCTAACCAATAACAAGTACCACCACAGCATCCAATCACAACAATATTCCACTACAGTAAGAAAAAAATCGATACAGCTAATTACACGCTCAAGAAAGAGAACATTGGGTTACTAAGATTTCCACTTGTCCCCTTGGCGAGGAGGAGAGGAGCCAGAACCTTCCACTTGCACCTATAACAAATTTAAAAAAATAAATTTGGAGATTTAAAATATCATGTTTTTTTTCTTCCGAATGGAGAGAAGGTTCCATCATCTCACTTGAAGCCTCTATGACAAGTACAAGAAATTATTCCTTCAACGCCAATAGTTTACTATCCGCCAAGCCACATGTTCAACCAGTAACAACTACTACCAAAACTGCCAACCGCAACATTTTTCCATTACAACAAATTAAACCCTCAAGGAAGAGAACCTTGGGTTATCAAGATTCTCACTTGCCCTCTTGGTAAGTAGGAGAAGAGCCAAAACCTTCCACTCACACCCATAGCAAATTGAAAAAAATAAATTTGGCAACTTAAAAAGCATATTTTTTTTCTTCCGAAGGGTGGAGGGTTCCAATCATCCCACTTGCCCCCTCCATAACAAGCATAAAAAATTATACCTTCAACGCCAAAGGTTTGCTATCCGCCAAGCCACATGTTCAACCAACATCAACTACTACCACAGTTGTCAACCACAACTATATTCCACTACAATTAGAAAAAGAATAGATGAAGCAAATTAAACGCTCAAGGAAGAGAACATTGGGTTACAAAGATTCCCACTTGGCACCTTAGCGAGGAGGAGAGCCAAAACCTTCCATTTGCACCCATAGCAAGTTTAAAAAAATAAATTCGGGTATTTGAAAAACATGTTTTTTTTTTTTCTTTCGATGGGCAGAAGGTTCTGATCCTCTAACTTACACCCGCCATGACAAGCACATGATGGTAAACAATCCAACGCCAATAATTTCTTATCCGCCAAGGCACAAGTCAACCCAACAACAACCACCCCCACAGCAGCCAACCACAACAATATTCCATGACTGTAAGAAAAAAATTAGGTATGGGAAATTATACGCTAGAGGAAGAAAATCTTGGGTTGCCAAGATTCCCACTTGCCCCGTTGGCGAGGTGGAGGAGAGTCAGAAATTCCACTTGCACCCATAGAAAATTGAAAAAAAATAAATATAGCAATTTAAAGAGTGGTTTTTTTTCTTCCAAATGCGAAAAACTTCCAATTATCTCACTTGGACCCTCCATGACAAGAACAAGAAAATATTCCTTCTACACAATGGTTTTGCTATCCGCTAAGCCACATGTCAAACCAACAAGTACCATCACAATAGCCAACCAAAACAATATTCCATTAAAGTAAGAAAAAAAATAGATATAGCAAACAAAACGCTCAAGGAAGACAACCTTGTGTTATCTAGATTCCAACTTGCACCCACTGCAAACTGAAAAAATTAAATTTGACAATTTAAAAAGCATGGTTATTTTTTTCTTCCGAAGGGGGGAAAGTTTCGTTCATCTCACTTGCACCATTGATGACAAGCACAAGAAAATATACCTTCTACGCCAATGGTTTTGCTATCCACCAAGCCACATGTCCAACCAACAAAAACCACCACAACAACATCCAACCACAACAATATTCCATTGCAGTGAGGAAAAAATATCGGTACAGCTAATTAAACGCTCGAGGAAGAGAACCTTAGGTTACAAAGACTCACACTTCCCCCCTAGGCGAAGAGGAGGATAACCAGAACCTTCCACTTGCACCGATAACAAATTCAAAAAAATAAATATGGCGATTTAAAACGCATTATTCTTTTTATTCCGAATGGGGGAAGGTTCCGATCATCTCACTTACACCCTCAATTACAAGCACAAGAAATTATACCTTCAACGCCAATGATTTGCTATCCGCCAAGCCACATGTTTGCCAACTACAACAATATTCCATTACAGTAAGAAAAAAAAATAGGTACAGCAAATTAAACGCTCAAAGAAGAAAAGCTTAGATTACCAAGATTCCCTCTTGCCCCCTTGGTGAGGAGAGGGAGAGCCACAACCATCAACTTGCACTTATAGCAAATTGAAAAAAATAAATTGTTAATTTAAAAAGCAAAGTTTTTTTTTTCTTTCGAAGGCAAAGAAGTTCGGAACATCTCACTTGCACCTTCCATGACAAGAACAAGAAAATATACCTTTTACGCCAATGGTATTGCTATCCGCCAAGCCACATGTCCAACCAACAACAACTACCACTTTAGCAGCCAACCACAACAATATTAAATTACAGTTAAAAAAAAATCAATACGGCAAATTAAACATTCAAAGAGGAGAACCTTGGATTATCAAGATTCCCACTTACCCCCTTGGTGAGGAGGTGAAGAGCCGGAACCTTTTACTTGCACCCATTGCAAATTGGAAAAAATAAATTTGACAATTTAAAAAGCATGGTTTTTTCCTTCCGAAGGGGGGAAGGTTCCGATCATCTCACTTACATCCTCCACGACAAGCTCAAGAAATTATACCTTCAACGCCAACGGTTTGCTATCCGCCAAGTAACATGTTCAACCAGTAACAACTACTACCACTGCTATCAACCACAACAATATTCCATTATAGTAAGAAAAAAAATTGATACAGCAAATTAAACGCTCTTGGCCCCTTGGAGAGGAAGAAGAGAACCAAAACCTTCCATTTTCACCCATAGCAAATTGAATAAAATAAATTTAGTGATTTAAAAAACATGTTTTTTTTTTCTTTCGAAGGGGAGATATTAGGTTCCTATCCTCCCATTTTGCACCCTTCATGACAAGCACAAGATGGTATACCTCCAACGCCAATAGTTTATTATCCGCCAAGCCACTTGTCAACCCAACAACAACCACCACCACAGCTGCCAACCATAACAATAGTCCATGACAGTAAGAAAAAAAATACGTACAGCAAATTAAACGCTCGATGAAGAAAATCTTGGGTTACCATGATTTTCACCTACCCCCTTGGCGAGGAGGAGAGCCAGAACCCTCCACCAACACCCATAGCAAATTGACAAATATAAATTTGGGGATTTGAAAAGCATAGTTTTTTTTCTTCCGAAGGGGGGAAAGTTCCAATCATCTCACTTGCACCCTCCACGACAAGCACAATAAATTATATTTCCTACATCAATGGTTTGATTTCCGCCAAGCCACATGTCCAACCAACAACCACCACCACCACCACAATAACCAACCATGACAATATATTCTTTGAAAGTAAGAAAAAACATAGGTACAACAAATTAAACGCTCAAGGAAAGGAACCTTGGGTGACCAATATTCCCACTTGTCCCCTTGGCGAGGAGGATGATAGCAAGAACCTTCCACTTGCACCCATAGCAAACCAAACCAAAAAGAGCCTTACGTCCCAATCACTTGGGGTCGGCTACATGAATCCGTTTCTTCCATTGAGCCCTATTTAGGGCCATTTGTTCACACAAACCTATTATAGTCGTATGTTTGCACACTCTAGCATCTAATGTCAACTTAGGTCTACCCCTCCCCGTAACATTGCTACCTAGAGCTATCCTATCCGCTCTCTTAACTACTGTATCTTTTGGTCTACGGTAGAAATGCCCAAACCACCTTAGCCTATTTTTCCTCAACTTATCCTCTATAGGTGCTATACTTACTATCTCACAAACTGTTTGATTTCTAATCTTGTCTCGTCTAGTCTTACCACACATCTACCTCAACATTCTCATTTCCGCTACACTCATCTTGTTCACATGTTTCTTAATAGGCCAACATTCTGTCCCATAAAGTATCGCAGGTCTTATGGCAGTTCCATAGAATTTTCCTTTCAATTTCGTGAGTACCCTCTTGTCACATAGTACACCAGTAGCGCTTCTCCACTTGAGCTACCCCACTTGGATCCTATGGGTCACATCATCAGCAATCTCTCAATCTCTACTAATAATTGAGCCTAAATACCTAAAATGATCACATTTTGGTATCACTTGGTCTTGGATCATCACTCTTTCTTCATACGCACTACTCATACCACTAAACTTGCACACCATATACTCAATTTTACTCCTACTTATCTGAAAACCTTTTGACTCTAATGTTTCCCTCCAAATTTCTAGTTTCGTATTAACACCTCTAGCGGTTTCATTTACGAGGACAATGTCATCTGCAAACATCATACACCATGGAATATCTTCCTGAAATTGTCTAGTCAATTCATCCATAACTAAGGCAAAGAGGTACGGGCTCAGGGTTGACCTTTGATGCAATCCTACGGTAAATGGCAATTCACTTGTTTCCCCTACTAGTGATCTAATGCTAGTGACGGAACCTTCATACATGTCTCTAATCACCTTGATATACCATTTGGTCACTCTTTTTCTCTCCAAAACCCACTATATGATGTCACTAGGAAGAGAACCTTGGGTTACAAAGATTCCTACTTCCCCCCTTGGCGAGGAGGAGCAGAGCCAGAACCTTCCACTTGCACCCATAGCTAATACAAAAAAAGAAATTGGGCTATTTAAAACGCATGTTTTTTTTTTTAACTTCCGATGGGGGGAAGGTTCCAATCATCTCACTTGCACCCTCCATAACAAGCATAAGAAATTATACCTTCCATGCCAATGGTTTGCTATCCGCTAAGTCACAAGTCCAACGAACCACCAGCACCACCACAGAGCTAACCACGACAATATTTTATGACGTAAGATTAAAAATAGGTACAGCAAATTAAACGCTCAAGGAATAGAATAGAATCTTGGTTTACCAAGATTCACCTTTGCCCCCTCTACGAGGAGGAGGAGAGGCAGAATCTTCCACTTGCACCCAAAGCAAATTGAAAAAAATAAATTTGGCGACTTAAAAAGCATGTACCCTCCCTCACAAGCTCAAGAAATTATACCTTCAAGACCAATGATTTGCTATCCTCCAATCCACATCTTCAACCAGCAACAACTACTACCACAATTGCCAACCATAATAATATTCCATTACAACAAGAAAAAAAAATAGGTAAAGTAAATTAAACGCTAAAGGAAGAGAACCTTGGGTTACCAAAATTCCAACTAGCCCCCTTGGCGAGGAATAGGAGAGCCGAAAACTTACACTTCTAACCATAGCAAATTGAAAAAAATAAATTTGGCAAATTAAAAATCATTATTTTTATTATTTCGAAGGGGGGGAAAGTTCCGATCATCTCACTTGCACCCTCCGGCCACCATGACAAGCACAAGAAAATATACCTTCTACACCAACGGTTTTGATATCCGCCAATCCATATGTCCAACCAACAACAACCATCACAGCAGCGACCCAAAATAATATTCCTTAGAAGTGAGGAAAAAAAAATCGGTATAGCTAATTAAACGCTCAAGGAAGAGAACCTTAAGTTACCAAGATTACCATTTGCCCCATTGGTGAGAAGGAAGAGAGCCAGAACCTTCTACTTGCACCCATAGCAAATTGAAAAAAATAAATTTGGCGATTTAAAAAGGATGTTTTTTTAATTCCAAATGAGGGAAGGTTCCGATCATCTCACCTGCACCCTCCATGACATGCACATGAAATTATACCTTCAAAGGTAATGGTTAGCTATCCTCCAAGCCACATATTGAACAAGCAAAAACTTATACCATAGCTGCCAACCACAACAATATTTCATTACAGTATTTAAGAGAAAATAAGTACAGCAAATTAAACGCTCAAGGAAGTGAAACCTAGGTTACCAATATTCCCACTTGCACCCTTGGCGAGCAGGACAGCAACAACCTTCCACTTGCACTCATAGCAAATTGAAAAAAATAAATTGGCCTTTTTCGAAAGCATATTGTGTTTCATCCGAAGGGTGAAAGGTTTCGATCATCTCACTTGCACCCTCCATGAAAAGCACAATAAGTTATAACTTCGACCCTATTGGTTTGCTATCCGCCAAGCCACATGTCAAACCAACAACCACCACCACAACTGCAGCTCACAAACACACTATATTATATTATAGAAAGAAAAAAATAGGTACAGCAAATTAAACGCTAATGAAAGAGAACCTTGGGTTACCAAGATTCCAACTTGGCCTTTGGCGAGGAGTAAGAAAGCCAGAACCTTCCACTTGCACCCATAGAAAATTGATAAAAAATAAATTTGGCGATTTGAAAAGCATGTTTTTCATCATCCGAGGAGGGAAAGGTTCTGATCATCTCACTTGCATCCTCCATAACGAGCACAAGAAAGTATACCTTCAACGCCAAGGGTTTTGCTATCTGCCAAGCCACATGTCCAACCAACAACAACCACCACCACAGCAGTTAACCACAATAATATTCCATTACAGTAAGAAAAAAAATCGGTACCGCTAATAAAACGCACAAGAAAGAGAACCTTGGTTTACTAACATTCCCACTGGCCCCCTTGGTGAAGAGGATGAGAGCAAGAACCTTCCACTTGCACCCATAGCAAATTGAAAAAAATAAATTTGGCGATTCAAAAAGATTTTTTTTTTCTTTCGACGGGACGATGGTTCCGATCATCTCACTTGTACCCTCCTTCACAAGCACAAGATGGTATACCAACTACGCCAATAGTTTGTCATCCGCCAAACCAATTATCCAATCAACAACAACCACCACCACAATAACCAACCAAAACAATAAACCATGACAGTAAGGAAAAAATGGGTACGGCAAATTAAACGCTCAAGATAAAGAATCTTTGATCACCATGATTCCCACTTGCCCCCTAGGCAAGGAGGAGGAGAGTCAGAAGATTCCACTTGCACCCATAGCAAATTGAAAAAAAATAAATTTGGCGAATTACAAAGCATATATTTTTACTTCCAAAGGGGCGAAGGCTCTGATCATATCACTTGCAGTCTCCATGACAAGCACAAGAAAATATAACTTCTACACCAATGGTTTGTATTCCACCAAGCCACAGGTGCAACCAACAAACATCACCACCACAACAGCCAACCACAACAATTTTCAATGACTGTTGAGAAAAAAAATAGGTACAACAAATTCAACGCTCAAGGAAGAGAACCTTGGGTTAACAATATTTCCACTTGCCCCCTTGGGGAGGAGGAGGAGAGCCAGAACCTTCCATTTACACCCATAGCATATTCAAAGAAATAAATTTGGCAATTTAAAACACATGGTTTTTTTTTACTTCCGAAGGGGGGAAGGTTCCGATCATCTCACTTGCACCCTCCATGACAAACACAAGAAATTATACTTTCCACGCCAATGATTTGCTATCCGCTAAGTCACATCTCCAACGAACCACCACCACCACCACCATAGAGCCAACCACAACAATATTCTATGACAGTGAGAAAAAAAATAGATACAGTAAATTCAGCGCTCAAGGAAGAGAACCTTGGGTTACCAAGACTCCCACTTGCCCCCTTGGCAAGGAGGAGGAGAGCCAGAACCTTCCACTTGCACCCATAGATAATTCAAACAAATAAATTTGGCAATTTAAAACACATTGTTTTTTTTTACTTCCAAAGTGGAGAAGGTTCTGATCATCTCACTTGCACCCTCCATGACAAGCACAAGAAATTATACTTTCCACGCCAATAATTTGCTATCCGCTAAGTCACATGTCCAACGAACCACCACCACCACCATAGAGCAGACCAAAACAATATTTTATGACAGTGAGATAAAAAATAGGTACAGTAAATTCAACGCTAGAGGAAGAGAATCTTGGGTTACCAAGACTCCCAATTGCCCCATTGGCGAGGAGGAGAAGAATCAAAACCTTCCACTTGCACCTGTAGCAAATTCAAAAAAATAATTTTGGCAATTTAAAACGAATAGTTTTTTTTAAATTCCAAAGGGGGAAAGGTTCCGATCATCTCACTTGCACCCTCCATGAGAAGCACAAGAAATTATACCTTCCACGCCAATGGTTTGCTATCTGCTAAGTCACATATCCAACGGACCACTACCACCACCATAGAGCCAGCCACAACAATATTCTATGACAGAGAAAAAAAAAGGTACAGCAAATTCAACGCTCAAGGAAGAGAACTTTGCGTTATCAAGATTCCCACCTGCCCCCTTGGTGAGGAGGACGAGAGCCAGAACCTTCCACTTGCACCCATAGCAAATTAAAATAAATAACTTTGGTTATTTAAAACGCATGGATTTTTTTTACTTCCGAAGGGGGGAAGATTCCGATCATCTCACTTGCACCCTACATAAGAAGCACAAGAAATTATACCTTCCACGCCAATGATTTCCTATCCGCTAAGTCACAAGTTAAACGAACAACCAACACCACCACAGAGCCAACCAAGACAAAATTTTATGACGTAAGATAAAAAATAGGTACAACACATTAAACGCTAAAGGAATAGAAAAGAACCTTGGGTTACAAAGATTCGCCTTTGCCCCCTTCGCGAGGAAGAGAGGCAGAATCTTCCACTTGCACCCATGGCAAACAGAAAAAAATAAATTTGGCGATTTATAAAGCATGTTTTTTTTCTCCTAAATGGGGAAATGTTCAACCAGACCACTTGCAACCTCCCTCACAAGCTCAAGAAATTATACCTTCAAGACCAATGGTTTGCTATCCACCAATCCACATCTTCAACCAGCAACAACTACTACCACAGCTGCCAACCATAATAATATTCCATTACAATAAGAAAAAAATAGGTAAAGCAAATTAAACGCTAAAGGAAGAGAATCTTGGGTTACTAAAATTCCAACTTGCCCCCTTGGCGAGGAAAAGGAGAGACAAAACCTTACACTTGCAACCATAGCAAATTGAAAAAAATAAATTTGGCAATTTAAAAAGCATGGTTTTTATTCTTTCGAAGGGGGGAAAGTTCCGATCATCTCACTTGCACCCTCCGGCCTCAATGACAACCACAAGAAAATATACCATCGACGCCAACCGTTTTGATATTCGCCAAGCCATATGTCCAACCAACAACAACCACCATCACAGCAGCAAACCACAATAATATTCCTTAGAAGTGTGGAAAAAAAATCGGTACTGCTAATTAAACGCTCAAGGAATAAAACCTTAGGTTACCAAGATTACCAATAGCCCCATTGGCGAGGAGGAAAGGAGCTAGAACCTCCCACTTACACCCATAGCAAATTGAAAAAAAATAAATTTAGTGATTTAAAAAGCAGGTTTTTTGAATTCCAAATGAGGGAAGGTTCTGATCATCTCAGTTGCACCCTCCATGACATGCACAAGAAATTATACCTTCAAAGCCAACGGTTTGCTATCCTCCAAGCCACATGTTCAACCAACAAAAACTTCTACCACAACTGCCAACCACAACAATATTCCATTACAGAAATTAAAAGAAAATAAGTACAGTAAATTGAACGCTCAAGGAAGACAAACCTTGGGTTAGCATGATTCCCACTAGCACCCTTAGCGATGAGGAGGAGAGCCAAAACCTTCCACTTGCACGCATAGCAAATTCAAATAAATTCATTTGGTAATTTAAAACGCATGGTTTTTTTTACTTTCGAAGGGGGGGAAAGTTCCGATCATCTCACTTGCACCCTCCATGAACAGCACAAGAAATTATACCTTCCACGCCAACAGTTTACTATCCGCTAAATCACATGTCCAACGAACCACCACCACCACCACCACCACCAGACATCCAGCCACAACAATATTCTATGACAGAGAAAAAAAGGTACAGCAAATTCAACGGTCAAGGATGAGAACTTTGGGTGACCAAGATTCCCACTTGACCTCTTGGTGATTAGGAGGACAGCCAGAACCTTCCACTTGCACTCATAACAAATTCAAATAAATAACTTTGGCTATTTAAAACGCATGTTTTTTTTTACTTCCGAGGGGGGGAAGGTTCCGATCATCTCACTTGCACCCTCCATGACAAGCACAAGAAATTATACCTTCCAAGCCAATGATTTGCTATCTGCTAAATCAAATGTCCAACGAACCACCACCACCACCATAGAGCCAACCACAACAATATTCTATGAAGTGATAAAAAAAATAGGTACAGTAAATTCAACGCTCAACGAAGAGAACCTTGGGTTACCAAGATTCCCACTTGCCCTCTTGGCGAGGAGGAGGAGAGCCAGAACCTTCAACTTGCACCGATAGCAAATTCAAAAAATTAATTTTGGCAATTTAAAATGAATGGTTTCTTTTAACTTCCGAAGGGGGAAAGGTTCCGATCATCTCACTTGCACCCTCCATGACAAGCACAAGAAATTATACTTTCCACGCAAATGGTTTGCAATCCGCTAAGTCACAAGTCCAACGAACAACCAACACCACCACAGAGCAAACCACAATAATATTTTATGACGTAAGATAAAAAATAGGAACAACAAATTAAACGCTCAAAGAAAAAAATAGAACCTTGGATTACCAAGATTCGCCTTTGCCCCCATTGCGAGGAGGAGGAGAGGTAGAATCTTCACTTTCACCCGTGGCAAATTTAAAAAAATAAATTTGGCGATTTAAAACCATTTTTTTTTTCTCCTGAATGGGGAAAGGTACAACCAGCTCACTTGCACCCTCCCTCACAAGCTCAAGAAATTATACCTTCAAGACCAACGGTTTGTTATCCGCCAATCCACATCTTTAAACAGCAACAACTACTACCACAACTACCCACCATAATAATATTAGATTACCATAAGAAAAAAAAGGGTAAAGCAAATTAAACGCTAAAGGAAGAGAACCTTGGGTTACTAAAATTCCAACTTGCCCCCTTGGCGAGGAAGAGGAGAACCAAAACTTACACTTGCAACCATAGCAAATTGAAAAAAATAAATATGGCAATTTAAAAAACCTGGTTTTTATTCTTTCAAAAGGGGGAAAGTTCCGATCAACTCACTTGTACCCTCCGGCCACCAGGACAAGCAAAAGAAAATATACCATCTATGCCAACAGTTTTGAAATCCGCCAAGCCATATGTCCAACCAACGACAACCACCATCACAGCAGCAACCGACAATAATAATCCTAAGAAGTGTAGGAAAAAAACGGTACAGCTAATTAAACGCTCAAGGAAAAGAACATTTGGTTACCAAGATTACCATTAGACCAATTGGCGAGGAGGAAAAGAGCTAGAACCTTCCACTTGCACCCATAGCAAAATGAAAAAAATAAATATGGCGATTTAAAAAGCATGTATTTTGAATTCCAAATGAGGGAATGTTCTGATCATCTCAGCTGCACCCACCATGACATGCACAAGAAATTATACCTTCAAAGCCAACGGTTCGCTATCCTCCAAGCCACATGTTCAACCAGCAAAAACTTCTACCACAACAATATTCCATTACAGTAATTAAAAGAAAATAAGTACAGTAAATTGAACGCTCAAGGAAGAGAAACCTTGGGTTACCATGATTCCCACTAGCACCCTTAGCAAGGAGGAGGAGAGCTAGAACCTTCCACTTGCACGCATAGCAAATTAAAAAAAAATCATTTAGTACTCCCTCCGTCCCAAATTGATTGTCCCGTCCGCAAAACGGAGTATTAAAAATAATACAATTTTTTCAAGAAAAAATTCAAACTTTTTTCACAAATTAAAAATTCTCATTGATATCTAGTAAGTTGTTGAAAAACTTTTGATTTTTTCTTGCAAAAATTGTATTATTTTTAACACTCCGTTTTGCGGACCGGACAATCAATTTGGGACGGAGGGAGTAATTTACAACGCATGGTTTTTTTTACTTCTGAAGGGGGGAAGATTCCGATCATCTCACTTGCACCCTCCATGAACAACACAAGAAATTATACCTTCCACGCCAACGGTTTGGTATCCGCTAAATCACATGTCCAACGAACCACCACCACCACCACCACCACCACCAAACAACCAGCCACAACAATATTTTATGACAGAGATAAAAAAATAGGTACAGCAAATTCAACGCTCAAGGATAAGAACCTTGGGTTACCAAGATTCCCACTTGCCCTCTTGGCGATGAGGAGGAGAGCCAGAACCTACCACTTGCACCCATAGCAAATTCAAATAAATAACTTTGGCTATTTAAAACGCATGGTTTTTTTTTACTTCCGAGAGGGGGAAGGTTCCGATCATCTCACCTGCAACCTCCATGACAAGCATAAGAAATTATAACTTCCACGCCAATGATTTGCTATCTGCTAAGTCACATGTCCAACAAACCACCACCACCACCATAGAGCCAACCACAACAATATTCTATGACAGTGATAAAAAAAAAGGTACAGTAAATTCAACGCTCAAGGAAGAGAACATTGGGTTACCAAGATCCCCAATTGCCCCCTTGGCGAAGAGGAGGAGAGCCAGAACCTTCCACTTGCACCCATAGCAAATTTAAAAAATTAATTTTGTCAATTTAAAACGAATGGGTTTTTTTTAACTTCCGAAGGGGGAAAGGTTCCGATCATCTCACTTGCACCCCCCATGACAAGTAAAAAAAATTATACCTTCCACGCCAATGGTTTGCTAACCGCTAAGTCACAAGTCCAACAAACAACCAACAACATCACAGAGCCAACCACGACAATATTTTATGACGTAAGAAAAAAATAGGTATAGCAAATTAAACGCTCAACGAAAAGAATAGAACCTTGGGTTACCAAGATTCGCCTTTGCCCCCTTTGCGAGGAGGTGGAGAGGCAGAATCTTCCACTTGCACCGATGGCAAACTGAAAAAAATAAATTTGGTGATTTAAAAAGCAATTTTTTTCCTCCTCAATGGGGAAAGGTTCAACCAGCTCACTCGCACCCTCCCTCACAAGCTCAAGAAATTATACCTTCAAACCAATGGTTTGCTATCCGCCAATCCACATCTTCAACCAGCAACAACTACTACCACAGCTGGCAACCATAACAATATTCCACTACAATAAGAAAAAAATTGGTAAAGCAAATTAAACGCTAAAGGAGGAGAACCTTGGGTTACTAAAATTCCAACTTGCCCCCATGGCGCGGAAAAGGAGAGCCAAAATCTTACACTTGCAACCATAGCAAATTGAAAAAAATAAATTTGGCAATTTAAAAAGCATGGCTTTTATTTTTTCGGAGGGGGGAAAGTTCCGATAATCTCACTTGCACACTCCGGCCTCCATGACAAGCACAAGAAAATATACCATGTACGCCAACGGTTCTAATATCCGCCAAGCCATATGTCCAACAAACAAAAACCACCATCACAGTAGCAACCCACAAAAATATTCCGAAGAAGTGTGGAAAAAAAATCGGTACAGGTAAATAAACGCTCAAAGAAGACAACCGTAGGGTACCAAGATTACAATTAGACCCATTGGCGAGGAGGAAGAGAGCTAGAACCTTCCACTTGCACACATAGCAAATTGAAAAAAATAAATTTGGGGATTTAAAAAGCAAGTTTTTTTAATTCCAAATGAGGGAAGGTTCCGATCATCTCACCTGCACCCCCCATGACATGCACAAGAAATTATACCTTTAAAGCCAATGGTTTGCTATCCTTAAAACCACGTGTTCAACCAGCAATAACTTCTACCACAGCTGCCAACCACAACAATAATTCATTACAATAATTAAAAGAAAAAATAAGTACGGCAAATTAAATGTTCAAAGAATAGAAACCTTGGGTTACCATGATTCCCACTTGCCCCCTTAGCGAGGAGGAGGAAAGCCAGAACCTTCCACTTGCACTCATAGCAAATTCAAAAAAATTAATTTGGTAATTAAAAACGCATGGTTTTCTTACTTCCGAAGGGGGGAAGGTTCCGATCATTTCACTTCCACCCTCCATTACAATCACAAGAAATTATACCTTCCATGTCAACGGTTTGCTATCCGCTAAGTCACATGTCCAACGAAACCATCACCACCACCATAAAGCCAGCTACAACAATATTCTATGAAAGCAAAAAAAAAATAGGTACAGCAAATTAAACGCTCAAGGAAGTGAATCTCGGGTTACCAAGATTCCCACTTGCCCCATTGGCAAGGAGGAGGAGAGCCAGAACCTTCCACTTGCACCCATACCAAATTCAAATAAATAACTTTGGATATTTAAAAAGCATGGTTTTTTTTACTTCCGAAGGGGCGATGGTTCCGATCATCTCACTTGCACCCTCCATGACAAGCACAAGAAATTATACCTTCCACGCCAATGATTTGCTATTCACAAAGTCACATGTCCCACGAACCACCACCACCACCATAGAGCCAACCACAACAATATTCAACGACAGTAAGAAAAAAAATAGGTACAGTAAATTCAACGCTCAAGGAAGAGAACCTTCGGTTACAAAGATTACCATTAGCCCCATTGGCGAGGAGGAAGAGAGCTAGAACCTTCCACTTGCACCCATAGCAAATTGAAAAAAATAAATTTTGTGATAAAAAAAGAATGTTTATTTAATTCCAAATGAGGGAAGGTTCCGATCATATCACCTGCACCCACCATGACATTCACAAGAAATTATACCTTCAAAGCCAATGGTTTATTATCGTCCAAGCCACATGTTCAACCAGCAAAAACTTCAACCATAGCTGCCAACGACAACAATATTGCATTACAGTAATTAAAAGAAAATAAGTACGGCAAATTAAACGCACAAGGAAGTGAACCTTGGGTTACCATGATTCCCACTTGCCCCCTTAGCGAGGAGGAGAGCCAGAACATTCCACTTGCAAACATAGCAAATTCAAATAAAGAACTTTGGCTACTTAAAACGCATGGTTTTTTTTTTACCCCCGAAAGGGGGAAGGTTACGATAATCTCACTTGCACCCTCCATGACAAGCACAAGAAATTATACCTTCCACGCCAACGGTTTGCTATCCGCTAAGTCACATGTCCAACAAACCACCACCACCGCCATAGATCCAGCCACAACAATATTCTCTGATAGAGAAAAAAAATAGGTACAGCAAATTCAACGCTCAAGGAAGGGAACCTCGGGTTACCAAGATTACCACTTGCCCCCTTGGCGAGGACTAGGAGAGCCAGAACCTTCCACTTGCACACATAGCAAATTGAAAAAAATTAATTTGGTAATTTAAAACGCATGGTTTTTTTTACTTCCGAAGGGGGGAAGGTTCCGATCATCTCACTTCCACCCTCCATGACAAGCATAAGAAATTATACCTTCCACGCCAACGGTTTGCT